>JAZGTH010000137.1:220000-380000 GCA_036877525.1 Chromobotia macracanthus | reverse complement strand
AGAGAGCCGGACGCACAACATCGGCAACATGGTAAGAACCATAAAAACGTTTTATTTCTTTCTATTTATTGGTTGTGACTTACCTGCTGCTTTTTGTATAACTTTGTATAACATTGTATAGCATTGCACCAAATCGGTGCTTTGAATGTTTTGCAATGGGCTGAACATTAATCGTGATATTATTCCATGAGCACATAATAATCTCTGTGTTTGTGCATCTGAGTTGCCCATTATATATAATATTTCATGCACTTGAAGGGCTTATCGCATTAGTTCATCAGACTAGACGGTTGCTAAGAGACCTGTTGATGTCAGCCAGTGTTATCAGTGTTGGGGCTTCATTATGACTGACATCTGGTTGTTTGTTTATATTATAACGCAATATAATGTTAGTTCAGACAGAGACAATATTATGTGGACAGTAGAAAGTGCTGACAAATATACTTTGCAATAAAATACACAATGGAATTTAATGAAAAGTACATAATATGTTTAACAAAGTTACTTCTGAGCATTTAATATTTCATGTCACTAAACTTAATGGTGTAGATATTTGTGTGTGTTTGAGATCAGTTTGAAACCCGTGATCTTTACTGGGAAATGTATATGGGTAAAGGGAAAAGGTGAAGTTGCTGGGGAATTTCACTGCATCTTCTACCACAATAATATGCTGGAAGCTTTAAAGTTGGAAATGCAAGTCATCATTGTTTCCATATGGGGTTCACAACAACCAATCACGGCGCTTATTTATGAAACATCCCACCAATATGGTTGCTTAAGAGCGTGGTTGTTTGTAAAACTGTACAAATATTATCTATTCTGTTAACGTATAATGACTATGTACAACATTTGTACCTTTAATGCTGCATTTTTAAAATGATATATGATTTGTGCATTCAGTTGCGTTTTGTGGTGATATCAGATATCTGTTTTTCAATAAAGGAAGTACGTTTGTACATTTTCCTCTCAGAGATGTCACATGCTTCACAGCACATTAATTCTCACAAGGTCTTTACAAAACTGCACACGTTTTTTTTTTTTTTTTGTTATTTGGGGTGTTTTGTAAACTGTTTTTTAATACTCAGGCTGGGAAGATTCAGAGTCTTACCATGGAGGAGAGGGAGCACATCCTGCCCATGCTCAGGAATGCTCAGTGGGTGGAGGTGGTCGGGAGGGATGCCATTTACAAAGAGTTCCTCTTTAAAGACTTCAACCAGGTAATAACATCAGTAAAACTGCTAAGTCATAATGGAATACATATCTTATACAGCTTATAAAACCTTTCACATCCTGTCTTTATGAGCATTAAATATTGTTGTTTTTTTTAGGCTTTTGGGTTCATGTCCCGAGTAGCACTGCAGGCTGAGAAAATGGATCATCACCCTGAATGGTTTAATGTTTATAACAAGGTGAATAAGGCTTTTGTTTTCAGTCACTGTAAAATACCACAGGGAGATATTTCATTCACAATAAACCAGGAATCATGAACTAGGAATGCATATTTATATAGTAAATAGGGAGTTTTATTTTTCCCATTGACTTTAAATGGTACTTTCTGTTTCACTCTGATAGGTTCAGATCACCCTCAGCACTCATGAGTGTGGAGGACTCTCACAGCGTGACATCACTCTTGCAACTTTCATAGATCAAGTCTCTGTCCTATGAATGATCCCTCTCACATCTCTGCAGCCTATACAGCTGGTCCAAAAACACTAAATTCAAGTATTATGGTTACCACTGTATAAATTTTGTAGTGACTGTGTAGTGACATTTGAAGTTCGCCTTTTACAATTAATCCTTCCCTGATAAGTTTTAATGGAGCAGTTCCAGGATCTAAATCATTACAAATCATCCATATGTTAATGTATTAAGGAGACCAGTGAAGCACTGTTGTTTAACTGTGTTCTAAGTTTATTGTCTTTTCTAAGCTAAAAATATGGTGCCTTTATTTTGTTGTTGTGGACATAGATCTGTTAACCCTTTCAGGATCCAGTGATGATGTGGCAGACTTAGTGTTTCAACTTAGTGGCAGACTTTAATTAGGAAATGAATTTCCTTAATATCTCTTCTGAAATCTTGGTATTCAAAAATAAATTGCCTCAATCTGTCTTCTAAGATGGCTAAATGTATTCCAGATGTGTTACCTCACAATATATACAATTTAAAATGGAGTGTATTACTGAGTATATAACATGAGTATATATCTGATTTTTAAGTCAAACTTTATTGATTTACATAGGAACAACAGAAATATTACAGGACAAAACTGAAAAGGATTGCATGATATAATAAAGACCTAGTCCCTGAGGCTGATGTAGCTACTGTGTTCATCTAATAGCACACACCCTGACTGTCTGTGAAAGGCATTTAGGTGAATGCTGTTAGTTGTGTGCTTTATACACCACAACCAGAGGTCATGCAATGCTTCAAACATTCAGGAAATCAAGGTGCCTCAGTTTCAGTAGTTACAGTAATTAGAATTATTGCATGAAGACATTAAAACACTTTGCCCCACTGGACCTGAACTTTGCCCCCTTACTTAACTAAAGTCTTCAAAAAGATGTTGAAAACAATAGAAAACAAAAATGTAAATGCTAAAACTGGAAACAAACACTGAAATATTAGACATTATATTTAGATTTAAAATATAAAAACACACACAGTGGTCACAAATATGAGTGCTACAGGCATTACATAGCTGACAAGATCTGGTGTGATGTTTTACATGGTACCATGTCATTGCTTGCTCATATCACAGACTCTCCCTTTATGGATAAATTATTTCCCTTCTTGCTGTTCCATAACTATCATTCCGTTGATCTAAACTGGAACTAAGATCCCAAACAAATATAAATACGACATAAACATCAAATGTGACTCTTGAATTATTGAAAGCAGGATTTTGACTACCATTATCAGCGAGTTCCATCACCTTGAGCATGGCATTAACTGATCAAAGTGAGGAACAAGATGTTCACTTAGATGACAAGTCTCAAGACTAAGGCATTGAGACAGAATAAGGGAAGCAATCAATGATTAAATGTACAATTGTTTGAATTAAACTCTGAGGTAGACAGGACGAAAGATAATCGTTCTAAAAAACCTAATTGATGGGAAATTTGTAAAGTGCAGGGCCAGGAAATAGGGTCAAACTTAACACCATGAGGCAAATGGCTGGTGGATTTGTTGTGCCCTGATAATATTAGCCACAGGTGATTTAAAATTAGAAATTGTTTCTAAAGTGATGTAAAGTAATGACTGCTTGAGACCAGTCTCCCAAATCTAAATGAATAGTTCTGGGGAATTAAAAATATATTAATAAATTATTGCAATGTAGGTTCCCCTGAGCAGTATTACCATTCTAAAATGGTCAATTGTGTCGGTTTTTCCTGTCAATCATTTTCTGGATTTTATCCCAATCTGCAATGCTTAACTCCTGGAAACTGTCAATATATAGTTTATCAACAGCTTGTGTGAAAACTTAGCAGATGTAAGACTTACCAGATGATCATTGTGACAACATTATGCACTGGTATCCTGAGGTTTAAAATACTTTAAAGGAGATAATGGGAGTGTGATGAAATACACATAGTGTCAACCTGCCATAAAAACGAGCAATTTAAGAAACCAAACAATAGTAAATCTCACTCAGTGGTCACCAAAATTCCCTTCTCCTAGACCCACACAGATACTTCAGCAGCTCTCTAGTCTTCAGTACTACAGACAGAACACTCCCTGTCCTCAGTCACAAATGCCAGAATATTACATGAATATGGCTTATACCAGTTAGATGTAAATAGACAACTAAATAGTAAACAAACAAGTAAATGAATGATTAGATGATTGTGGTGAGCATCCCTTCAGCCAGCTAAGGGTGAAGACCCTGACAGTCCATCTCAGTGCACTTTAGAGTTGCCATTCATGTGGTTTTTATGGTTTTTGTGGTGCTTGCTTTGTATCTTGGGCACCTCAGTGCTATAAAGGCAGTCCAAAAAGGCTTGTGACACCTCTGTCACCATCGACCGGTCAGGAATGGACTGGGCCATGCCATAGATGGCTCCCTGAAACATTTAATTCAGAATTAGAAAGGGCTATTACATAATAGTTTATTAGGTGAGATTATCCATGAACAACTAGACTAAGGTGGACTAGTCTGAATGTATTTCAAAGAAACTGAAAACTCACCATTCCTGTGGTCTTCTCTTTTGGATTTTTCATGATAACAGCTACTTCTTTCTTCACATCACTGATAAACTGCTCAGCTACACCCGGCTGTGTGTGTAGCATTGTAACACAAATATGGATGCTGGGAAGGAACATCAGGAATAAATTAAGAACTTTTCTTTCCAGTCAAAATGGTAGTGTGAAAATGGTAGCGAAAATGGTAGTTTTTATTTACCATACTGATGTATTGCGTTGATGCATTTACATGCTAATGCAATGCACTACTAAATTAGATGGTTTATGTATGCATTTACATGATGAAGAGGGTCCACTAAGGTCCTCTATGATATAGCATACTCATTGGGCTCAGGAGAGGGACCCAAAAAGCTGTATAAAACTGCATGTGTGTGTGTATACATATATATAATATATAGAAACTTTTTTATTTTTTTAACACACCTTGATGGGAACTGCAGAGTGTTGAGATTCCAGCCCTTTGACGTCAGTGCATTAGATAAACGGAAGATATCAAAGTCATGAGAACCTAGTGCCACCACGGATACTTCTGGATCCCCAAACACAAATACCCCCTCTACTTTACGAACTCTGTAAGAAAGAGAGTTTATTCAATACACACACTATTCATTCTATGCTATTATGATGTCGGGCCTGACATGTAAAGGCTGCCTGCCATGCAAATATATATTTGTCACTTTTTTTAAAAATGCATAATTTATGGCTGCACAATATTTAAGAAAAATATGATATATACGACAACTTGCTAAATTATGCAATATTTGATATGATAATGCTTTGAGTTTTAAAAATATACTAAAATTATTTAAAATTACATTTAAAAAAATAAAAATATAACCAACATTTGACTATAAATAACTTTTGGAAGGAATAAAATAATTTATTTATTGCAAACCATTGCGATATGCATGTTGCGATATACACATTTGCGATATTTTGATATATCTTGCAGCCCTAGTATCATTTGATTATTTATTCAAACACCTTGTTTCTGTGTCTCTCATTTAAAGTTCCATGTTACATTATAAATGACATTATTACTGACCCTGCTTTGATTTTTCGGGCTGTCTCAATGACTTTCTTGGTGGCCTCGACGTATCCACTCTCACCCATGTGCATCATAGTAGCCCAACAGGCAGCAATGATGCCCCCTGGGCGAGAGCCGGCCATGGACGGAGATGCGTAAATTCCTCCCTGCCAATCGGGTGCTACAAAATACTGGTAGTGGCGATATTTCTTGTCACTGTAGAGAATCACTGAGGAACCTTTAGGGGCGTAACCATACTGTCGAGACAGTGACAATGTCAGTACAAAATAAACTTTGCATTGACTTCACTCATTAATAGAATTAATAACAGTTAATAGTAGAACAGTTAATAATAGAAACATGAATAAAAACATGTCATACATCATTCAGTGAAATAAACATTCCTCTGACTCTTGACATTAAACATTGAATTAAATTTAGTTATAAGTAATAAATAAAAAAATATTTTTTAAGTTCTCACCTTGTGTGTATCAGCTGAGATACTAGTCACACCTTTGACCCGGAAATCAAACGGATCAAGTCTGTAACCAGCCTTCTCCATAAAAACTATTAGGAACCCACCCAAGCAAGCATCCACATGGAATGGAATGTTGTATTTTACCGCCAGCTATAAAACAAATTATATTTTAAAGATACGTAATACATTTAGGATTTATTTACACAACAAGCACTGGGTTAAATGGGGTACATCTTAATAAGCACGTTTTACCTTTGCCACTTCTTGTACAGGGTCCATAATTCCATGGGGGAAATGAGGGGCTGAACACACCAGCATTGCTGTGTTTTTGGAGATGGCTCTCTTTATGGCCTATAAACAAACAAAAAGAACAGTTATTACAATATCATGGGTATCAACCTGCGAAGATTCACAAATGTTACAAACACTGAATTAGAATTACACTCCTGTTAACAGCATTACCTTCACATCAACTTTCATGGTCTTCTTGTCCAGAGGTATGTGAATAAGCTTCATACCAAAGTAATGCGCTGCTTTGTCAAATGCCGCATGGACACTTACTGGTGCAATGCTACAAAAAAGGCAAAAAACAAAACTACTTATTAGTCAGTTGCAGGTGGTATTAAAGAGAGGAACATTATCTTTCTAGAACACATGATTGGACAACAATCTGTGTAGTGAACAATGACTTGTCAACATTTTTGGTCTCTTTCCCATAAGAGAAAGTTAACTGTGTTTGTGTCAACCTTCTGCTAATCTACTAGCATTTAGATGACTTCAAAACTAAATAACATCCCCCTAAAAATGTTTACGCAGTCTACATTGTAACTGCTTATATGTTTACATGTTGTTTACAGAGTGGGAAGGCAACCACTGTTGATTACCCTAAACAGAAAAGGCTGTCTGCAAAGGCTGAATGTTTGGACTGGTCTGAGACAGCACATACATCTCTGGGTGTTTGATCCCTCGTTCATGGGCCATGTCTCTGTAAGCCTTGCATGCCATGAGGATGCTTTCAGTTCCACCTGAAGTAACCTTTCCAAATAGAAACACAAAACATACAGTTTGGTATAAATAAACAGCCATTTAACAACAAGTGGCACTTTGCTCACCAATGCTCACTATGGTTTCAAAAAATGACTAATAAATAAGCTAATACTAAAAAACTTTTAGCTCCACATTTAGCTCCACATTTAGTCAACATGTTTTCCATGTGATCTTTTACTTTTTAAACATCATCATTATTCCTGCAAATGTGACAAAATGAGAAGGACTGACTGTGCCACAGGAGTCTGGCCCTCCATTAAAGAGAGCACATGTCATCCGCACCACCTCTGCCTCCATCTTCCTAACTCCAGGGAATATGTCTGGATGGAGGGGATTGGTCCAGGCAAATTCACCATACACCTGCATATCAAGGAAACAATGTTATTTACTTTCCTTGCTCTGAGAACCTGTGCTTATGGAAAACAACAATGCAGAACCTCTTTGTTAGATTCAAAAACAAACAATGGCTGAAACAATTATAAACAATTATAACAATTATTAACTTTGGATAATAATTGTTATAATTATTATAATTATTTTGTTTATAATTATTATTATTATAAACAAAATAATAATTATTATTGAAGACAATTATCTGTTAGACATGCAATAACAAGATCTACATGAATATTTATACCTTCACCAGAAGATCTGTGAGCTTCTCATCTCCCCAGTAGACCGCACCTGACACTTTTCCTTTGGCCCAGTTTACCTCACCTGGAATCAAAGGTATTAAAAAATATTAATGAGGCCAGAGCTGCCTGGGCACAACAGCTGTGGAAAATGAACTTGACAGAAACCACTGGCTTTATGCAAATCCACTTGCAAAGAAACTGCACCCACACTTAAGGACAAATTCTGAGAGCATCTGGCTGATACTTTAAGAGTTATGATTTATTCCTTAAAGCCATTCGGATCTGTGTAGATGATAGTTGGGACAAGCTTGAGGTGACTCACCCAATGTCTCATATTCTCTGATCTTCTCAAGGAGCTGTTTGTGGGTGAGGCCCTGTGCTGGTAGATGTTTGGTGTAGCTCATGCCTTCCTTCAGTGTGCAAACACTCAATGACATGTCATCCAATGCTTTGTTGAGCTTACTCTGAATCTGATGGAGATAATAATAAAGGTACATCAGACAAAAATTCACAATAACAAATAAAACAAATAAAACCATAATACTAAATTCAAGGGATAGAGGAATTAAGGAGAAGATCTACTGTTCATGTGACCTCCTCAACCTTGAACCTTGTTCAAAACGGGATTTTTCTAATGATAACCAATGGTCCAAGGGCTGTTTAGGATTGATGCAATTTGGAATGCTAATCTGGTTGCATCCCAATCCAAAAAATCAGTTCAGACTGTAACCAGAATGTTTTGCATTCGGCATAATGACTGAGGGTAAACCCTCACGTTATCACAAGATCATAATGTAAAAGTGTGTCAATGGTTTCATTTCTCTTTCAGCATAACTGTGGCGTTTTAATCACCCACTAGTGAGTCATAAACTGCAGACTGAAGACTAAGGAAGATAAGGAAGTAGAAAACCACTTGATGCTTACTGTTGCTCCGATAAAAGGAATTTTTCTGATGAATTTAAAGAATTGCTTCTTTGCTCTTGATGTCAGGCCTAGAAAACATGAAACAATAAGCAAACTGTGGTGAAGATACAACATGAAATGTTTTACAAATAATTTCTTTCTCAATTTGCATTGCTTTACAAAATTCCAAAAGAACTGTGAGAAATGTAAACTTTGAAATGCCATAAATATAAAATGAACCTGTGGTAAATTGGAAACATCTAGCAAATATCTGCTTTTTCCTCCGATCATGTGAAACCATTGTTTCTGAACGATGACTCAACCACATCACAAAATATTGCGTCAACAGTAGCTTGTGAAGCTCAAATGTACACAGATTTTGTTATTGTTACAGTGGCCTTGACATTTTGGGACTTTATTTTAAGACTTCCTGGCTGATGAATAGCAAATACTTAGATATCATAGTCTCAACTATTTGGTTATAGTGAGCTTGCAACATAATGCTGTTGTTTTAATTCACAGTGAAAAAGGTAAAATTTGTAAGGTTTTCCCCTTTGTTCACAGAAACACCTTTTAGTAAACTAATGAAAGTGTCTCATCATTAACATACCCAGTGAAATTCTAATGCATCATTTATGGCTCTTTATCAAAAAAACTGATTGATCATTAGCATGTGACTTACTCTCCTGCTGGAAAAGGAAGCCCTTTAGCCAGACTACACCAAGTGTGGACAGTAAAGTGATCACAATGATCTGCCATGGCTCCAGAGCAGCACACTGAGAGTTCACAAAGTGCCGAGCCTCCTCTGCATACAGCAGTAACATCTCCTTATACACCTCCAAGGCACTCTGTAAAGTGAAAAGAAGCTACAGTCAATTGAGGCATTCACACTGAAATCTTCATTTGGTTTACTGACATAAACATAACCCAATTTGATTTCCGTAATCAGAAACAAAAGCAGATCTAAAAACGGAGACTGAGAGTTACAATTATCAAGTAATAGCAAAATAACTGACCAAATAAAACCTTTTGTAGTTCCAATCTTCAGATTTTGTAACCAAATCAAAAATAAGGAATCAATAAAACCATACTAAATTACAATAAATACTTACTACAGCTGACTGGGACATTGTTTCAGGAGCTTGGGTTTACTAATGAGCCTTAAGTAAACCGTGACAAGACTTCAGCCACAAGTAACTAGGAAAGCTTAGTAGATAACTAGTTTCACCCTATGAAAAACTGTTCCCTCTAGCCACGCCTTTCTCAATATGACAGAACCTTTTGTTACAAACCAGAAGCAACCATCAGATTTAAACTGGGCCACAGAGAATATAGATGCAACAATCTCTCACCTATGCCCTAAAATCCTAATTTAAGTGCCTTTTTAATAATGGTTAGCTAATGTTATTATTATGGGCAATAAAAGTCTATTCACTGATGGATGTGTTTTACAATCACTTCTACAGCACAATGTGGTCCTCCTTGATAATGGTGCAGATTGTATCCCAACAGCATTGCCATTACATCACACAGAAAAGCTGATGGTCTATTGAAGTCTTAGCTGACCACAGTCATATTCTACAATTCACAATTCTATCTTCCAGTAATCTTTCCAATAGCTGCAATCAATGAGCTTTACATAAGAGAAGCAGATAAGAAGTGTACGTGGAAAAGCTCATTTTAACAAGGCTACAAAACTTTTGAAATTACACATAAAATAGCACCTAATGTTAAAACTCAAAGCTTTAATTTGCATGTTGTTTACCTTTAGCACTACGTATAGGGCTCAGTCTACCGTTATACACTTAGAACCTTCTGCTAATTTTAACATAGTACAATAATTGACTTTAGACTACTAGAAAATTATAAGGACTTAAACAGTATTCGATTTCAATCATTTTGTCAAGACGACAAAGGACAGGAGGATAATGAATACATTTGTCATTGCACTCCCAAACTGAACACCACCCCCTGTATACAGTTCTAAGTCCATGACAAGCTCTCCGACAGGTTTAGCAGGGTTTCAGCCAAGCGGATTCAGAAGAGCAGGTAAACAGGTCATGTGAGCGAGCACTGAGGATCCAAACTGAACAATAAGTGTGAAATGGGGAATCACAAGATCTTTAAACCCCAGCACCCCATCAGTCTTGCATAACAACACCTACAGACAGCTCAATACAATGTGCGATCTGTCATAAACAGAGATTATATTGTTATCTCAGAAGAGGGGCAAAAGGCAAAGAGTGTATAGACACATTGCAAAATAGATAAATGACTGTGCTGTGTCATCTGTGGTTATATAATATGCAACAAAAAAAAAACACAATTAAATGCTGAAATATAATGTGTGGAATGAAGCACTTGGGTGTTTCTATAAAATTAAAAAACAGAAACACAAGATCACAAGTGTATGAAAAGAAGCTGGGGCCCCTAAGCAATTGCAGAGAATCACACCCTCCCTAGCTAAGCTTTCATTATTTGTTTTTTGTTGAATCAAAAGGCCTCATGTTTCTAACGGAAACGTTCAGCCGTTTTAAGGAGAAACATGCAGAAAGTTCTATGCTGTTCTATGCTCAGCCCATCTTTCATAGCACTCAGTTAAGATCAACATCTCCAGTAACAAATTCTGTGATGGATGTCCATGACAAAGCCTTTTAGGAGCCCCAGTTGAGCCTGCATTTCATTTTAACAGTTATATCTAAAAGGACTTTGTATACCTTTGTATTTCCCCTTAGACAATATCGTCTGATGTTTATTAACACAGATTAAATCACTGAGCATCAGACTAAAGCTAAAACAAAATCAACATATGCTGTTGGACAGCAGTCAAAACAGATCTGCCCCAATTGTACACCAGCATGTTAAGAATAGCACTTCCTCTGTGTTTGAGTCTGCCACAGGAAGTCTTCTGGTGAAAACACACAATAAAATGTCCCAGCATAAAATATTCCCCTTACTGCACCTGGCTGTTTCACACAGACATTAAAGAGACTGCAGAACATTAAAATAAAATGTTATTTACCAGCATGCATGTATGTATCTATTTAGAGAGAACTAAATGATCTGGCCCCTTTACAGTTCTGCTGAATAGAGTGTTTATGTCTTTAAGATAATAATAATGTAATAAATAGCTAAGATGTATTTTCTTGTAACTATTATCGAATCTGTATCCAAAATCTGCACTTCCAAATCACGTTTAAACAGTTCACGATGAACGCTGAACAATCATTCTTCATTTTATATTCATACCGAATTGCCATAACTGAATGTGAGTACATGCATCACCATCGGAAGTATCACCATCGGAAGTATCACCTCTAGATGTTACACATGTTGCAGCCTTGTTACTATTCTACAATGTAAATAATGTCGACGGCTACACCGTGTAACAAAACACAACGAGACAAACAAGATGCTTGCATTACAAGTTTTTATTTTAACCTACTCAATACATTCTTATCTGTAACAAGAGATTGGAAAGCAGAGCTGATTCATAACTAACATCATTCATAACTCACCCAGTAGTCCATTTTGATGGCCAAGGTTAGACTCCCTTTAGATCTGTCGGTTCCTAAAAACTTCTCTCATAGAAACAGAGAGGAAACCCTGAAGGATCTTTGTTCGATCTGTTTTGAAAGCGAATGTTGCATGACACGATCTGAGGCTCAACCCTAAATCCGGAAGTGTCGTGTGAGTGAAAGGCAACGCGATTTGCTTTCAAGCGTGTAACCCCCTTTGCAGATCTGTATGCATTGACGAAGTCCTTCATCACAGGGATAAGTCCAGCACACATGACATGAGGATCTGGAAAAGTCGCAGAAGATTCGCCAAGATACACGATGGGCACAATCCGGACGGAATAAATGATGTCTTTAAAAGGCATTTTGAAGAGAGAACAACAATGGCAGTTTATGTTCACATAAAGTTAGTTACAATCAATAAAACGCGTGTTGGATCGATATATTGGAAACGTACAGCACATACCCCACCCCTCGTAACTCTCAGTGTTGGATAGAGTCTTATATTAATGAATCAAACAATGCAAGAAAGATCACAAATTAAAAATGGCTTACTTTGCATATGTATTACAACTTTTTTGTCATTTTTATTTATTTTATTTCATTTTTTATTGTTTTAACAGGACAACAGAAGTTAATTAAAGAATGCATAGAAATATCAATCGCAGGCTGTTTACATGACGAATGCAATCGCAGGCTATCATGATCTACTGAAATGCTGTTCTTAAGGATAACTGCAAAGGTTTTTATACCCACAGGCAATACTTGACTCAGCCGTGTGGTGGCGCAATTAATGCGCTACTAAATTGTGATTTTGGTGCTCTATACTCTGCATTATTTTACTTTATAATTAAATAATTCAGTTTAGAGGACCTCCTGTTATGACGAAAGACCATTAAGATCGTTATTGAATGAGTTCTGGTGAGACAGACAGAGGCAATATTTATGTCTTATTGCCAAAACACACAGATAAACAAATTTGTACCCACTGCAACATTATATAGATCTGTAACGTTTTAAAGTTGGTTTTACATGTATGTTCGATCGTTTATGTATGTTTTTTCGGCACATTTTGTCTTTATTCTATATATTTCTTATTATTACATAAACTCATAAATATGAATTACTGTCATTTTAACCATGCCATGTTTGTTTTCAGTAGTCTTGGTTTAGACTGACCAAGACATTACAATTTGTTTTCTTTTCTTTTTCTTCTTTTTCTAACGCTCCTAATAAATACTTAAAGTGCTTACAAGACACGTAGGATAACATAACAGAAGTGGAACACGAAAAATATATCAAATATGTAGTTTAGCAAAGTGACTTTGCTCTTACGTTTGTTCGTTTTCTTTATGACCATATAAATTGGTTATTAATATGTGGAAGTGTGTGCACGCCACTGAATATAGGCACTTTGTGGAGAAAAGCTAACTTGAACTAACGTATTTACATCACCAAAGCTTAACTATTAGGAGTGACCCCCGATTGCTCAGACCAAACCGAGTTGTTACAAGAAGCTCTTGGCTATTCAATTATAATTGGTGTATTCGGTCATAACAAGCATATGCGTGTTAGCACAATGGGTGGACCCTAAAAGGGACCCCAACTGCACATTAAAACTGCATTACTTCTTCCAAGAAGTGTCCTCAAGTTCTTTCTGGTCTCGATGCGCACACGTCTCCAAAAGCGCACACGTCTCCAAAGGTGCACTTTTTACCACACAAAAGAGTTTACATTGTTTGAGTTTCAACAAGAGGTGTACATATGGCATTCGGGTTGCAATTAAATGTTTTTAAGTTGTTGTATTTTATTCACTCTGAAGTTTCCTTTTCTTCTCTATGTGCAGCCTTTTCCGTGTCTGAACAAGAGAGAAGAATTAAATAGCTTTTCTGCCAGTTTGGGACAAACGGATGGCAAAAAGCTGGTCAGCGAGTTTTAGTCCTTGATTGCCTTCTTCAGATGTCCTTCAGACAAAGGCTAAGGATGAAAATAAAGCCCCACCTGGTACTTCTGTTTGCTAAAATAATAAGAAATAGATTTCGTTTAATAAATAATTACAACAGATTGTAAAGTGCAGCAGTTGAAGAAGTATCAATCAAGAAAGCTAGGGCAGGTATCACCTGCTCTTCAGTAAGTCGCTTTTATTGTTAAATATTGTTAAATGATGTTCTTTGCGATATCTGTGATTTCCACAGCAGCAGGTCGCCTGTGTTTGCCTATACTTTGCATAACAAGCAAGATATTACACGCCACTGATAAAAATCGGGAGACAAATCTGACAGTCCCAAACCCACACCTGTCCCACGATATCCGAATATGGATCTGGCATCGAAAGTTATTTGTAAAGCGGTAATATTTGGTTTACTTTGGATTATTTAAAGGCCTTTATAACAGCACGACAACATTCCCTATCTCCTTGGCTTATTTGTCCACTTTATTGAAAGCATATGGTTATCAGATGCCCTACAAAATACATATTTAGTTAGACTGGCGATGAGTGCTTTTGTGGACACTTGGGGACCATGGTAAATATTTTTCGCCCATAGCACTGCTTAAGTCTCTTCAATAAATTAAGATTTATCAAGACTGGGTGCCAAGTGTAAGCTGATGCTATCCGACCATGTCCAAAACGTCTTTTGTTCGCAAATGCGATCATTTTTATCATGCGCACCCGATGTTCTTAACCATTTGGAGACACCATTGCGCACGAATTTGGTTTTCTTTACACACTTTTCCATGCACAATATTCTGTGATTTCATTGTACTAGGGACAAATGGTAACTGGTACTGGCCATGGACATACATTATTTTAATTTTTTTGTCGATTAAATACTATTTTCTTTTACGCACTAAAGCACAATTTGCGCACACTAGCCTGACATCGAGGCGCACGACTGCAACTAGGTTAAAACAGGATATTGTTTATATTTTTAGCTCTGAGTAACGCAAATTCTTAGTTGAAAAGAACACATAGATGCAATAAAGTGTCTGCCACCTTTTATGAGCTATACAGGTTCATATTATCTCGATATAAGGTATATTAACGCAGAAAAGTTACCACAGATCCACCAAGTCGTCTGCTGTACTTCATTTTAAAAGCCATATCTGCTCCGTATACATATACTTTTTATATCATTCGTAGTGGGAAATGTTTAGTTAAAAATATCACATACATATACCATTAACAAATTGACCCTAATGAATGTCATTGTGCAAAATAGGGGCCTATAATGCCCAAAAAATCTTTCTTGTGCTAAAGCATTTTTTTATTATTCGTATAGACTTTATTGTATAGACAACTACAGACAACTATAGAAAACCTCAAGTGACATTTTGTTCACAAGTCTGTTTTGTTAATTTCTAAAGCAAGGCGGTAAATGTGGCAAAGAGTTCTGATTGGCCACTTGATTCCGTTTGTTTGTCCTAAAGCGCATGTAGGATAAAGGAACACGACGAAGGGGCGCATCATCTTCTATTGTCTCACTGATTTATATATTGAGGGAATATTGAGGGATAAGAGACTGCATATTGCTCACTGGGGTTTAGGACAAACAGTGCTGCAGACCAATGCCCTCACGGAACCTCGGATTCACTGAGCCAGACTGCAGGAGGTAAGCAATACAACAATTAAAGCATTCGTAGATGTTTTTACTTGTTGTTTTACTTGTTGCCTTTAATCAGAATATACTGTTGTATAATTTAAGTACAGGATGACCCCAAAATCAACGTACGCTACAGAAAGTAGGGATGGGACTTTAAAATCAAACTGGAGTTCAACATTAGACCCCGGGCCAGGATCCCCATACAGCGCCAAAGATCAACAACCCAAACCCAACAGAGAATTTGAGCTTGGCCATATAGATTTAACGAGCAAAGAATGCTCATCTACGTTTAGTATTGAGGACACAAATAATAAAACCCCAAAGAAAAAGATGTCCGGTAAATCACCGAGAAAACAACGTGACAATCGCCGAGTGAAAGCAAACGACAGAGAAAGGTACCGCATGCATCAGCTGAACTCCGCCCTGGATACCCTGAGAAGCGTCCTTCCAGCGTTTCCCAATGACGCGAAACTAACAAAAATCGAGACTTTGAGGTTCGCTCACAATTATATTTGGGCATTGTCAGAAACTTTGAGGTTTCCAGAACATGTTCGCCATATCTCAAATCACATCAGAGGTCAGGAGAACCTTGTAGTCCAAGGTGGGTGCTTGGATACGCCTTACAGCGCATCAAGCGGCTGCGTGTCCAATTGGCACTCCACAATTTCGCCATCAAACTGGCAAGAAACGCAAGGCTACTACACGGATTTGTTACTGAAAGAATTTAACAGCAATTTTCAGGAGAATTTGACTTTTCGTTTTGCTGGGGAAGTCTAATGTGCGAGTAAAAGATGTTTTTTCACTAATCAAATTTAACAAACTCTTTATGGCGTTGTCGTGCGTATGAAACCGGCCTTGGGTATGAAATGTTAGTTTAACGCCTGTAAAAATAATACCTGCATGTTCTTCAATATTTATTTCTTTATTTGTTGTCCCTGTTATTATATGCTTCCAGTTTACAATTACATTTTAAACGCAGAGCTGTACATCTAATTACCTTGAACTGCCAATTCTTCCTGCTGAAATCAGATAATTGTAAATATCTTTGTGTTTGCATCTTTTTATATAAGCAATTAAATACATTTATTTTATCGATTTTAATACGTGTGACGCAATCTGTTATAATTTTGTTCTGATTTTTGTACTAAATGAACTAAATTGTAATGAATTTAGTTGTCATTCAAATTTATTTTGTGGGATTATACACCACTGGCTAGATTTATATAGGTAACAATAATTTAGCCTGCCACAATACCACCATAGTATAGTTATTAACTGTAAAATTATTTTTCGGTTCTTTAGCTTAATTTTAAGCTTAATTTTGTTTTTTTTTAATGTAAGTTTCATTGACAGCATTCTGCTGAAGTACTAAATGATGGGAAAGAAAGGAAAGTTACTTTGCATCCACTCAAATCTCCATAGTTTAGTTGATTACTTAAATACGTACAATAAAGCACTCTGAAAGAAGATTTTCAGGGTATGCTGGTTGTATTGATTCCTAAAACACAACACTATTAAAAATTAAATTACTATTTAAGTCTGTATAAACAGAATTAAGGAAACGAGTGATAAAGACATTTCACAACAGATGCAACTTTTATTTCTTAAGAAAGTTATTTTCATAAAAAAATATGGGGAAAACAATACACATACCTAGAAGAGATTTTACATACTGGTGTACATAAAGAATATGACAATGATTGTTTGTACTTTTATTCAATTATCAATTTATGAAAATCTTAAAGCAGCAAATGCAGTAAGTGGTCTTAGGATACCCTAGCACCAATAAGATTAGCCCTTTACAGCATGATATTTGTATGGAATGACTAAGACATTGGAATGTATAAACAATGGCACTTCTTCTGGATAGACTCAATATTAACATACTCAGATGGTGTTTTATTTCCTGATTACTGTTGCTGATGTTCATTTAAGTCCACATGCTACCTGTGCATATAAGTTACATGAATTTGGCGTAAAAAGCAGCCTCAATCGAAGACTATCCAAATAAAGCATTTTGAGATTTCCTATTGAATTACCCCACATGAGGGAATGTGCAGTTCTAAAGCCTTGCTGAAAGAAAATTTTACTTTGGAAACACAGTGACTACATCGTAACCCTCGGGAGGAGTGACACGTTCACGAGCGTGTTTCTCACAGTAAATCTTGTCTTCGACAAAAAAGTGTCCTTTCTGCTTAAGGTTGACCCCGCAGTCTGTGCAGACGTAACACTCCGGGTGCCGAAACCTGTCTCGAACTTTCACCATCATTCCCCTTTATAACCAAATAAAGAATTCAATAAAGAGTTAATCACAAAATAGTAAAATACTTGTGGGGAAAATCCCTACTATCATAATGTAAAATTTCCAAGCAAAAACCCAAGACATTCCAAGACATTAAGGTATAGTTGGGAATGTGGACCGTCTATAAAACAGCTGTGGAGAGTTCCAAAATATTCCACTAGATGGCAGCCTTTGTTTAATATCACAATTGTACGACAGAAAGCATGCATTTTTAACATGTATTAAAAAAAAAGATAAAATAACTATACCTATAAAGAAATATTAAAAATTTTAAACTTACACAATCCCTGAACCACATTTGTCACAAACTGTGAGCTTTTCAGCATTCCCAACTGAGGCTCCAATTTTTGTGGTGGGGGCTTTCACACTCCTGAAGCCAGAGGGTTTTTCTGAATCACCTGATACAGAGAAACAGACATTCATTTAATACTAAAGGCAATGATGCCATTTTAAAAAAAGTGTTTCACACTGATGGCCGCAGGCATTAATTAGAAAACTCATGATAACAAATGACCAGGCTCACAGATATCCACTTTGTAATAAGAAGGCCTGCTAATGCACACATATCATGCAGTGTGTGATAATGTGTGAAAGTGATCTGGTTCCAATGACTACTGAAGTTAAAATCTCTTTTGTCTACAGGTGGATTGATTTCAAGTAGTTTGTTGCAACACACAGATTCATTCCAGCTGAATATGCATGTATGATGTTATACCAGTTTCCAGGATCTCCTGCAGAACTTTGAAGGAAGCAGACTGTCGAGGAGGCTCTTGGCACTCCTGATTCTCCTGCAGCATTTTGTACACCTCTGAGTCTGCAGGTAATGGAGGCCTTGGCTGACCAGGTCTGGTAGCATCTGGGCTATAAATAAGGAGAAAGGTTTAACTGATGACAGCCACATGACAAGCAAAGGTATCTCAAAAGTGTATTGCTCAACCCAGCCCTAAATGAGGCTCTGTTCAGACACTGAAAAAAACAACAACAGTTCCTGTAGCTCATCTGAAAGAACCTGGCATTAGGAACACCAAGGTCTCTGGTTTTATTCCCAGGGCACACAAACTGATAAAATGTTTATTTTAACCATTAAATGCATACCTCAGACCCGGGACATCATTTATCTACCCTCCCCCCATTCAAAATCAATGTTTAAAGACATTTAAAGCTGGAATCTGTAACTTTTCTCAGTTAAAAATGAACAAAAATCAGTAATTAAGCTAATACATCAGACAGATCAGTCTCCTTACCTTACCCCTATTCACAACAGTAAGCTTATACAAATGATTTATAATTTGTGCATTCGGGTCTGATTTTGTGGAAAACATCAGTTTGCCTTCATCTGATTTCTACATACGTAATCAAATGGTGGTAGAGAGGCAAAAGTTACAGATTGCAGCTTTAGCGGTTAAATGCACTCTAAGCCACGTTGGATAAAACCATTTGCCAAATACATATGTAAATGTAATACAAATTATGCCTTGTAAATGCAACTGATGTCAAGATCCACAGGCAGTGAGGTACAAACAGGCGTAGCATGCTCACTTCCTACTAGATTCACTGGGAGTGGCAGAGGTCGTGACATCACCCACTGCACTGTTGAAACTCTTGATGTTGTCAGTGGAGTACAGGCCTGCAGGATTGTTGTACTGGTTGGTGACCACCCTTGGGCTGACAGAACTGAACGGCATAGCACTCCGGTTATGAGCAGAGCCGATATGTTTCACCTCCTTAAGAAAAAAAAGACCAGGAGGAGCAAGTAAGGCAGGTGTCGCATGCCTACGTCAAAAACATGTTAAACAGGGGCTTAGGTAAAAGATCACAATCGCAGTCAAGAGGCAACAATAGAAACAAATGACACACAATTCATCATTTTATAAGGCATGCATAGTAATATTTACCCATTTAGGCCAGTAAAATGATCTGAGAATCAATCATTGCTAGCTACAAACAATGTAAACAATGTAATGCTATGAAACAATACAAACAAAACATAGATAAAAGTGTTGCCACACCACTGACTAAGCATTTATAGAAATTGTGCAACTTTCCGCTGTTAAAAAACACTTTTAAGAGTCTGCATGCTAGTATTACACACACTCTCTACATTTTAAACTCTACTCTGCTTGAGTCAGGAAACTTTAATAGTGCCAAACTATGTAGTCAAACTCCAGACACTTCCTATGATCACATATCTTGACCCAAAATTTCCAACTTAGCCTGCAGGATGTGGTCTTGCGTCATGACTTTGGCTGATAGACTCTGGTCTCCATGGATAAGGATGTTAGGATATAAACAATGACTTCATTTTGGCAGGCTATAATGCTGAGCCTTTATTTGTTTAGCAGCAATGTAAAAGGTCATGCTATATATGTTCCCTAAACTGTCTCATTTAACAAAGCTAAAACACACCTGTGATTCTGTATTGGCCAGATTCATCTTGTATGGATTGGCCTTTCCTTCTTCAGTGACCAGTGGCGACCACATTTTTGACTCTGATCTACGAAGAACAGAAAACAGAAAGTTTATACATGGAATCACTAAATTACAGTGAAAACATAAAATCATGTCTAGACAATTTTAGACCAGTCCAGTCCATAAAGTCCTCCTACACTAAATCTAAATCCTTAAACTAAACTAAAATATAAATCAAATCTTACATTAGTTTAAGATGTACATGTGCATTTATTATTTTCTGTGAACATGCTGACGCAGATAACATTATCCAGCTTGCTAGCAAAAATGAAGTTTTGTTAAAACTGTGAGTAGGCTTAATGACTCAGTAGGAAGCCTCAGTAAGGATGGGTTGAATATTATAATTAAACAGTAATATTTTACATTGCATGTCATCCTTATTCAACAAAAGTGTGCCATACAGTTATATTATAGCTGTGTAAATGCCAGCTATTGAAATGAAAATTGTTTTCATAACATTTCATAAAAAGATAACATTTCATAAAATGTATTTACCAGAAAAAAATGTTGGCAGGGTATGTCAAAATATATATATATATATGTTTGTGTGTGTTTGTCCAATACAGGGACCAATGGAGCACACAAATTATTAAATATGTTTGTCAGAATTATATCCAAAGCTATACAAATAGATTCATCACCTAACAAATTTCCAGATAGACTGCATACTCATAGCTAACCTTATATACTTCACACTTTATACGAATAATGCACTTCATGTCCCCCTTTTAAAGGTAAAGCCTCACCTGTCAATAGAAAGCACCATTTCCTCCAAGCATCCTTTGATTTTATTCTGGGCCTCCAGGTGAGTCATGGTCTCTGTGGACTCTCCATCTATGGACAGGATCATGTCCCCAATGCAAAGATTGGCCTGTGCGGCTTTACTTCCTGGGGTCACCTGATAAAGTTAATAACATAATAAGAATAAGTCATTATCATCACCACAGAACAGGGAAAGCAACAGTCTGGCTGGGGCTTTATAATAATCAGCCATCAAAACGTGTGATCACGGTATTAAATGACATTTTGTTGCTTTAAAATGTTTTTCAGTTTCCCCCTGACAGTCATGACTTGGGCCAGCTTTCACATGTTAACCATGACTTCCTCTAGATGTGGGTCAGGGAGTGTACCCTGTTTCACTAGAGGAACTGTAGGTTAAGACATGCATGTTGTCACGGTTGTAGGTACAATAGTTGTGCCATAAATAAACATAAAACACAAATAAAACGCATGTATAAGGTGTCATGTTATTATATGCTATTATAACAAACACGTACTTTTTTGTAATACGTCGGAGTGAATGTAGCTTGCGGCGATTGAACCCTAATGCATTTGGATCCGTAAGAAATGATCCATGAACTCGCAGGTCTAGTTCTGTTGTGAGAGCAAACAGCAATTGTTTTGTCAACGTTTCATTGTTTTTTTCATCTAGCTGCTAGTTGCATTATGTTGCATACGATCACACTGTCGATAACATGTGCGTTCAGACTTGATGCTGGAGGCGTTGCATTTTTAACTCTTTTGAGTTAAAGTCTATCCGGCCTAATAAGTTATGTTCAACGATCTGAAACAGCGATGTGTCTTCTATGTGTTCACTTCTATTAAGGTTTTAGAAGAGCTTTAGAATTGAATGTCTTACCCTGGAGATAGTCAGAGGTTGATCGAAATCTTTACCTCCGACCAGACGGAATCCCCACGGCCCAGGACCTTGTAAAACAACTCGTAAAGGCATTATACTTCGAGCCTGCTTTAAATCCTGAACCAGTGTCCTGTAAACTGCTGTGCAAAGCCTTTAGTTTCGTGTAACTGTAGTGGGATAAGGCGTTTACTTTGCAGCAGTACCTGGGCGGAGCTTCCTCAATAGTGAGCGAATAATCTCAGGTCTCTCTGCTGATAAGAGTTTATTTCCTATGTTTGTTTAGGGGTGGACCGTTACGTCATGTTATATTGAAGTTTACCATGTATGGAAGAACCTAATCCTGGGATTTGGAATGTGCCACTCCCAAATCCAGTCGGATTTTGGGCTGGAGAGAGAGAGAGAGGCCCCATTCCCTCAGCTTTCCAGGATCATGGATCACATTCTCAGCATTCCTAAAAAGTGACATTGGTTCAGACGAAACGAACAAAGCGGAAGGACAGCGTCGATCATTTGGCGTACTTTGTACATTAAAGTTACAATGTAACACGCTTGAGAGAAAAGGTAAAAGCAGAAAAGGTGTAAACACTGTAAACATCACCACAAAACGGGTACAGCATAAGACAGGTTGTTGATATTATATGTTAATATGTACACAAAACACACACACACACACACACACACACACACACAACAAAGGTACTACTACAAGTACTTTCCCAGACATTCTTATAGGCTCTTAATAAAGGATGTTAATGTTTAGGATTATGACAGTGGTACCCTGATGGTTTATTAGTACTAAATGGGTTCTCACCAATAATAAATGATATGTTGTTTTAAAAGGTAACCATTTTTTCATTTAAATTCAATTACATTGCTCAGTCAGAATGATGGTTAACATCTCAGTAGCCCCTGCCCTTCTGAGGACAAAAAAAATGTCCACTACATCATTTTGGCACGTATAAATAAACCTGCCAACATTTAACAAACCAGATGGCGGCGCTACCTATGCGTAATTCACCCGATAATTTACCAACAGAGGTCACACTAAACCTGTGCAGAGATACGAACCGTTTCCAAATGTGTTTGCTTGGTTTGGTTTCCAGCTTTTTCCGAGACGAAGTCACTGTGAACTTGGGCTGCAAACACACTGGATGTTCTCCGCTGATGTTTAATTAATCGCTTGATGGCAAGAAGAGCTTCATTCTTTCTTTCATTCATTTATTAATTCAAGACTATATTGACAACACGAAACATATAGCGCTCTTCTAACACAAAAGCGGTTCTTTAGGTTGAACTCGTTTCACAAAACCTGTACTCTGAAGTGCTTATGCCAACATATAGATACAGATAGATAGATTATGTTCCCTAAGCTTTAAAAGTCACTGCACGTCTACCCATGTCGTTCCTCTTTCATCGCTCTCTCTTTCTCCGCTGAAAAGCAGAAGTAAATGTGACCTGAAACTAGCGGTCTGAGTATGAGAAATTACCTTTGTGTTGTGTTTAAATTTTGATCGGCCTGTAAGCCCCTCTACCACTCTTGGTCCCCCCAGTATGTGTCATTAGCGCATATAGAAAGGCGTCTGGTGATGTCATTGTGATTCAAAAATGATACGTGACGCACGAGAGCGTGTTGTTGCGTGGATGACGTAAGACCGAGTGACATTTTGAGTGTTAACACCTTCTCCCTCCGTCCCACTCCCTACCCACGGAGTATGACAGCTTAGTTTGACCAATGTAGCATCAGTGGGTGCTCAACGTGTGTCTGGAGGTGGGTCACTGAACTGGGAATATACAAAGGACCAAATCTAACAATGGAGGATTTGTGACAAGTTGTCAAGATGTAGTTGATACAAGATACAAGTTGATACAAGTTGATACAAGATGTACATGAATCAACAGGAATCAGTTTTAGCTTGGATCTGATCATCTCATGAGCCGATCAGCGGGCAGACACAGTGCAAGCACACACACTCTTGTGTTGGTCTCTCTGTACAGTTCTAGGGATTTTCCCTCTATACTAAAATCTGAGATTCATTACACATGATGTAAGCATCTCAGTCAAACATGCAATGTATAATTAGACAGACCTGCAGGACAGTTACAGGTCTGTTGCTTCAGCCAAAATTGTTTAATGAATACCTTTGACGTGCAGTTTTGTAATGTAGGTTTGCTTGGTTACAAGCGATTCTGATTCTTAAAAGTAGCACTGTATACATTTTGCTTCTTGTTCCCTTTATAAGAGCTTAATATGAGAATTCTTTGAAAGAGGTACGTTATGTCTTGTACTTAAAATAGCCTTTGAACATTCAGTATGTACAAGGGGCATTTTCAGATTTAAAACCAATTTTTTCTTTATTGACTTTTCTGAATGGCCAAGAAATCACTGTCTCCCACTGATGCTAGTTGTAGTAAGCTTTAGCACTGAAGTTCTTGTTGAGTAATTGAATCACTATTCAAACATTAACAAAGGCCGTCAAATTTTTTGCAGACACAGTATTATTAGACTGTTATTTGATTTATCTTTCTGAACTTCCTCATTCCTCATCCTGTGAGAGCAAACCATAAGAGAAGGCAGCTCTGTGAGGCATGTCATCCATTTCCCATCAAGCTAAGATACGTGTGGTTGTGTATGTGTGTGTGTGACAGAGGACGGGGGTGGAGCTTAACTGGAACTGAGAAGTTTGGCTCTGTTGTGTTTTGCCCTGGCGTTGTTCCAGGGCAGAAATGCTTTGACCGAACATGTATCATTCTAACTAATATATACACAGAAATGACAAAAGACTTAGGAATCTCTTTTTAATACAAAACAGTGTGGAGTGTGGGAAACAAGATAATGATAATGTGGTTAAAGTTGGCCAGGGCAGAAATCTATGTGTTGTCACATACAGAAGCATATAAGGAGCCACTCACAGATATGACAAAGCCTATATACTGGAACATAAGTAGGGCTACAGACTGTTAATAATGTGCTATTAATATTTGGATAATCACTGTGGTCACAATTTGTGTTCCCCCAAAGTGACAAATACTTTTATTGGAAACTTGTGTTTTACTAACATTGGTTGGCAATAGATTAACAATTTTAAGTTTTGTTTTTAAACTTTTTCATCTTGAAACTTTTTTCATTAGTTCCAGGAAGATAAAATAAAAACGTCATTATTTTATGCACGGATAGCAAATGCATCAAATATTTCCCCAGATCTGTTTGATTATGACCTCATAATCAGTAGTTATGACAACACTACTCAGAGGCCTTTGATATGATCAAAGAAAATTATTAATTCATTAACCTGTAACCTTTGGTCCCATTAACAACTACAATAGCAAGAAATGTTTAATGACAGAGTTTACCAAAATCCCAAGGTCTCACAGCCCTGCTTCAATGTAATTCTTGTGATGTCCTTGCAACAGAATTGTTTTTCTGTTTAGAACTTACATTGTGGTTTGCAATAGACAGACAGGAAGCCACAATTTTAAACAGCATATCTTCCAGATAAGACCTTGTGAAGAGTCTGTTCTAAAGTGTGTCCTGTATTCACAGGTATTGACGTCTCTATGGGGAAAAAGAGCTCTTGTTGCCTCTGGTTTATACTGGCAATAAACCACACAATTTCATGAGATGTGGTGTTTCATGAGATGAACATTGTCATAATCCTGAACAAGATTAGAATGTCTTGACATGTATGCTCTTAAAATGGTATTTTACTGAGCCTGATTCTTTATAGATTAAAAATGAACGGCTCACACTCTGAACGTTCATGACTGGACTATCACACGAACAAGCAATACCCTTTCATTTGATTCTTATCATTCAAAATATACCTTATGTCACTTATTTAGTCACTGTATTTTTAAATTGGATTTTCACAAATTCACACTAACATATAATCAGAAATTTCCATAAACGCATATATGGTGTGCTGTCGGGGGGGGAGTGCTCTGGGTTCAGAATTTGGCCCGAGACCAGAGTACTCCCCCATCCTTGACTGTGGTAGATACCAGCCAGAATAAGGTGATGGGGTGGTGGAGGGATGCAACAGAACTGTCATGGGACACAGGTGAGGAATAGCAATATATATGCACCCATGCACGATGATTGGTTGGATAACGTGACCAGGCGCCTCCCAAACTTTGTTAAATAAACTTCACCTAATATTACTGAATGTTCCAAAGTTAAGTTCTTACTCTGTTCTGATCTCATTACTTATTATGGAAGTGAAGCTGTCATCTGAGTTTTGTCACATTATCACACAAGTAGGACATCAGAACAGAAACTAAAAGGTAAAGAGTGTATTTCCAAATTATGGCAAGTTGATTAGAGAGCAAAGAAATTCCAAAATTTCAAAAATGATTGAGTAATAAATTCTTCACAGCTGCATTGTATATAGACTTGTTAGATGTTGAGAAAGACAGTGACAGAGAGATTTTCATTTCACTCTTGTTGTTTGGAGCACATACCAATTTCATCACCACTGCACTAAAAATGTGTTACAGAGAACTGGTTTCAGAAATAGGGAAACTGGAAATAGTGCTCTTATCTTTAAGTGAACTGCATGGTGACAAGAAATCTAAGAAAAAATATGTACACCCACATTTAGTTAATTATTTTATTTACTTCAAAATGTAAAAAAGAGATAGTTTAAAAAACATCTTACTGAATTAAATGTTTTCTTTACATCTTTTAAGATAATAAAATTAAAAATGTTTAACAACAGTAACATCTTTTAACGCATCTCCAAAATGATCTCTACTTACATTTTTTTAAAATTACAGTACTTATACATCAAAAGAACACAAAATCCATGTTCAGTAGTATACGCTTCAATTTTATAAAAATACAAAAACATTACCCACAGCAAATGCTATATAAAAGCAGTTTACAATCAGAACAAGTTTATGTTGAATAGAGTAAAACAGAACAAAATATTGGTATTAGTTCTAAAGCCATAATAGAAGGAAGTTTTTGTTTGTACTTATTTTAACACAGTATGTTTGAGAACTTTGGATCAGAAGCCTGTTTGAAATGACATAGCCATTACCCAGGGAAAAACCCTGCAAGTTCCCTTGTTAAGGAACACAATTATTTTGATATTCTTAAAAGTTTGTGAATAAATATTCCCAAACTTCTCAAATCTGACCATCATCAGACTGTTACATACATTAACGTCTCAAAACTTCACTGCTTTACCAAAATGGTGGCAGCATATTACAGTATTACAGTCTCAAAGTGGGACATTGAGCCCATCTGATATTCATAAAATACATTCAGTAAACATGAATCAGAGCTTACATTTTTAAAACATCATGCTCCTAGTTAACAATGGATCATATCTCTCACATTGCCACAACTTTGTGAACATGTACATGCTTTGCATTCATTCTGAATAATTTTGGATTTTAAAATTCAATATGGCCAGGACAAAGAATCAAGAATCAAACTGTCCTGCCCCATACCACTGGTGGGGTACAGTATTTGTGAGCCCCTCTGATTGGAACCACTGGCCTCCACTTCTCTCATGGCTTCCTGGGTGCTTCCATTTGTGTTGGGACAGTTTAGCAGAGCGGTGAAGGACTGTGTACAGTCAGATGATGGGTTGCAGGCGGAGCCCAGCATAGCCATGGCACTTGATCCTTGAGACTCTTGTTTCAACTGGTGGCCTTGCTGATGGCTTCCCATTAGATTTTGCAAGAACTCATCATCTAAGCTGTCTGTATAGGAGTAGCCCCCTCCCAATGGCCCACACGTACCTGCTGCCCCGTTCTGGGTGCCTTGGGACTGTTGGAAACCATAGCTGTTAAACCAGATATGGTTTCCTTCTATTCCTTGCAGAGGCTCTCGTCTTTGAGGTGGCGGTTGGGCTTGCTGGAGTTGCTGGTTCTGTTGCTCCTGTCGAGGCTGGCTGGCTGTTGAGCCATTGGAGGGAAGAAACTCCATATCCAGATCCAAAGAGGTCAAAAGGGGGAGGCTGTTTCCACTTTCCCCTGTGGTTGGCATACTGGGACTTGGGTTCACCTGCTGGAGGCTCACCCTGCTACTGCCTCCAGCGGTGTTTAAGGCTTGGCTGGGCCATGCCTGGCTGAGTGTCCCTTGAGATGGTGTTTCTGATAAAGGTGCCATCATCGGGTGAGACTGAGGGGCTTTGTTATAATAGTTGGAGGGATTTTGCCGCAACACACCATGGTTGGGTGAACGATAATAATTCAGTGGTTCTGTAAAAAATTATAATAGTAAGATAACACTCTGCTATTTAGCAATTTTATGTTTATGTAGAACATTTGAGCTATTGTTTTTTAGGATGGGCGAGATCTTTGTACAGCAGTGTCTATGTAAAGAGCCAGGGGTCTTACCTGTTTTGATTCTCTGATTCATGGCTGAAGGCATAGCTTCTGGTCTCTTCATTGAGTTCATGGCTCCTTGGGAGAAGCTGGGGAAGGATTTCATCAGGTTTTCAATTTTACGCTTCTTCTTTCGACAGCCATAAGGATCTGCAATAAGATAAAATGTATTCACTATTAACAAAGAAAACGTGCCAAAATGAAACAACATATCTGTTACAAATAGCAGATGGATCAAACAGCCCAGCTAACAATTTTAGGTTGTAAGACATTTCCCTGTTTTGATTAAGTAACAAAAACTTTAAAAATGTTATTTTGAAAGTTCTAGGAACATCAGTTTTGTAGACGTTGTATTAATAGTATTAATAGGTTGTAAGAACATTTTTAATTCTATAATGTTTTTAAAATGTTTCACTAACAACTTAAGAATAATGTTTTTGATAAATAAAATATAACAGTAATAAAACGGTCTACTAACATTACTGCTAGAACTTTGAGAAAACTTTAAAAGAACGTTAACCAGTGTTCTGACAATAATCCCTCTTAGCCGGGAGAATAATTTGCATTTAAAGATGTTTAAAATATGATGAAAAACACAAGGATACATTTTTTTGGCATATATTAATGAGATGGAATTAGATCTTTTACCATTGTCTTCAGGCAGGTATCTGAACTCCATAGATTCGCTGACCTCCTGGTCTGTGGGACGGCGCAGCTGCATGCGTACTGTCATGGGAACTGTGATGCTGGTGTCAAAGTAGGGTGGCGTCTTGAACACTATGGCCACTTGCCTGTGTACATCTGTCTGAGAGAACAAGCCTTTGGCCTCCCAGGTGGAAGTGAAGAACCTCACCTCAATGTCTTCTAGAGAACATCATGGATGATGGGTTGGTGTGATAATGCAGAAATGAATTAAACAAAAAATGGCAAAAAAACTGGCGATGGACAGATGAATATAAAGATGAATGGATGATAAAGAAAAGGAAAGCATATGTGTAACTAATGAAAAACTATGACAAATGAATTAATTATGTTTTAAGTGTTGTTTACTTCAGCTGCATTAAAGGTAGTGTAAGCACATTTTTGCGATAACATGCATATCACTGGAGAAAAAGAAGATAAGAAATGCTCTCTGCCTAACAATTATTTTATCGTGTAAAAAAGCACCTATAAGTGTTCCAAAGTTTTAAACAATCCTCTACCTTTCTGAACTTTATCGCAGAGGAGGAAGATCTCATCACCTCCGTTGACGCTACCGCTATTTTTGTTCACCCGGCAGATTCTCAGCTCAGCTGTGTTTGGTGCTCCTGAAAACATGGAGATCAAAGATTAGAAGGTCTAGGAGTTGATGAAACACTTGCAGAAACAATGCAGACATGCACTTTCATCAGTAGAAAAAATCTCCTGCATTGTTTGACTTTATCAGAGGATCTGTAACACTTTCACTGTAACACTTTTTAAATGTTAAAACCTGGCTTTAGTTGTCAGCCAAAATGATTTAGGATGTGGTTTTTCATTGCTTCCTCTTTTTTGGCATTTGTGTCTGATTTTTGTTAAGGCAAAGCACAGCTGACCATAGCAACACAGCAACACCTTATTTTCAAACTATTTTTTAAGTTAGTTTTACACTATTTTTATGTGAACTTGAAAGACTAGCATACCAGCCCCTATAGGCACATGAGTTTGAACTCTTAAACCCAGTCATGGCCCAGTCAGACCCAGTTTTAGCATTGCACAACCACATGAAAACACTCTGCAAACGCTGCTGCTCTGCTTGTGCTTTATACCGCCATCACGTGAAGAAGTGTTGAAATGGACTGTGCTCACTTCCTGTAGTGTGTGATGTGGCCTACTGACAGATCTGTCATCTAAGCATTTCACAGAGTAAAAATAAAGCCACTCTCACAGCAACATCTTCATGCTCTGATGCGGCATGGTTTCCTTACATAATGGTCAAATCATACACAGTAAATTACTTAAAACATCTGCCAAACTGTTTGAATTCTGGGGATTGTGAGTGTTTCCTAAGAGTGGCACTGAAATTTCTGTGCCACTAGTATATCAAATAGAATTGCATAGAACACACAACCCTTTCTGCTTTTGAAAAACAGGTTTCATCCCAAACTCCCGCCATTGGCTGAGCCATTGTTGTTATGGCCGGCCCAATTGGGCTACTCGGATGAGTGGCAATAATATCTGGTGCTGCTAATAGGACAGAAATTACAGGTTACCCATAATGCTGTGTGCCTCTTATGGTTTTATGGCAACTTACTGTTGTCATAGATGGGGTTAGAGACCACGGGAGGCAGCATTGTGTTGTACAGCCCAGTCTCATCTTGCAGGTAAACTTGGAAGCACAGACGCACCACGTTCAGATCGCACTCCTCAGTCTGCAGCAGCTCTTTACGTGGAACTGTACACACAAAACACACACGTTAAACACTGCAACACCAACAATTTGGGGGTAATTCCCCCAAAATACAGTTATTTTATTTACCCAGCCAACAGGGAACATTCTCTCAAAGTTAAAAAGGTTCTCTTAAAGTTATCAAAAAATATTCTTGCAGTGACATTAGTAAAACATTTTTGTAATGTTATATATCATATATAAAAACTAATTCTTGAGTTGTTAGTGGAATGCTTTACAGATGCTGTTACAGAATTAAAAAATGTTTGAATAACATTCTTACTACCAAGCAATAACGTTAATACAATGTCTAAAAAAATGGACGTTCAAATGTTCCTAAATGTTCCAAACATTAAAAATAACATTCTTTAATGTTTTTGTTACTTAACAGAAACTTCAGGGAAATGTTCTTACAACCTAAATTTGTTGTAGCTGGGTATTCGTTCATGGTGTTTTAAACATTTATTGCAAAAAGAGCAGCTTGAATTTGGGACAACATTTATGAATACAAATGTTTTTTGGTCCCAAGCCAACCATGTAACTGCCACTGAGATAAACAGGAAAGCTAGCAGATAGTTTTCTCTAGGTATCAAAGACCTCCTTAAGTTCATTTGAACCTTGCTGACAGACTCAAGCAACTCCATATAAGAAGAGAAAGCAACATATAAAGCTCAACGCACATTCAGCTCGGCTGCATCACTAAATATGTCACACATCAACCTACAAGCCCACAGCTGCCTACACAGGTGCCTGAGAAGACATTTCTCAGTGAACGCATCTCCACCTACTCTCACTCTCAGGAGTCTGTCTTTGCTCACCCCGCGGCAATCCCGCCCACACCAGTGACGAGCTTTGAGCAGTGTGAGGTCACCACAGGTGGAAATATTGCAGCGGGTTCAACAGAGATAGCTTGAGTGACAGAGTATCGCAGATGACTCTGCACCGAGGGGGGGGAAGATAGTGAGAAGATAGTGAGAGGTGGAGTGTGAGAAAGGCAACAGTAGGAGTGATTTGGTCACGTCTATTTGCGTATATGCATGTGCCTCTGGTTCTACATTTATCAAAGTCAAAGAGAGAAGAGGAACGAGTGGACATCAGTAGCAGGTGGGCAATGATTTAGGTTAGCGTGGGCAGGTGGAAGGTAAAGCAGAAAGTGAGAGAGAGTGAAAGGCACAAAGAGAGAGAGAGAAAGAGAGAGAGAGAGACAGAGAAATGGGGACAGGCAGGTGAAAAGTCTCCATTTTGTGGGCACAACACTACTTAACCCACTGTATGTGAAATCTAACACCATACCGAACTGAACACCTACTCAGACACACCAAAGAAACACCATCATGGCAAATCCAGCTTTTGGCGACCTTGCAGGTTCCATTTGTGTTTGTACAGCTTTGTACCCACATGATGATGAAAACGAACACTTTTTTGTATAATGCTGTAGATTACCTAGTTTGATTTTGGAAGCTACTGACATCATATTTTGGTGAACGTGTAATGATTCAAATCATTGTAATGAGGTCATCGCTGGCAGGTCATCCAAGCGACACGATTGAACTTCAAAAGAAATATCAAAACCAATCTTCCTACTACTGCCACCATGAATAATGTATACCTAAATACAGGGGACTGTGAGTGTTAGGCAGTCACAGAGAGAGATTGTTAGTTGGTTATGACAGCAGAAGTGAAAGCAGTCCCCCAAGCAGCCCATCACCGCAGAGACTAGCAGAACAAACATGAGGAAGCACACAGTGATGTTCAAAGGCCGACATTTGTCACATTTATCAACCATATTGTGTGGCGACCTGTTGCAACGCTTTCATAATTACTCAGCTATCATTTAGGCAGGCAATGGTTTCATGCTATATTGATACTACTTGTTAAATCAATATGTACTTAAAGTTTATACAAGACAAATTTGGTTTGTACAAGACAAATTTGAAGATTATAATATATAATTTCCACGCCATGTACTATCTACACAGCATATTGGGAAGAATTCCTCAGTTATATGTCTGTTTTATACTAGAAGGCAGGCTAATAGCAATACAACTTACTTCTGTTAGTTACAATCAGTTACACAAAACAAACAGTTCATAGTTCCTCTTGATTCTTATAGTAAAAAGTGAAGCCCTTCCCCATCTGAATAAATTCCCCCTGATCATATGCCACACAGTACCACAGCCAGTTATGAAACGTATTCATTAAATAAAGAGAAGTGATTCTTTTTGTATTCTAATTGCACTGTCAGATAACAGTTTGTGTTATACAGTACTGGAGGCAGGAGAGAGAAAGTATGGCAATACATTTTCCTTACAGTGTCCGATAACAAGAGTTAAAGGGAATGGAACTCGGTCAGTAATCATGAAAACAGAAGGTGACTGGGGAAAAGGGGGCTGGCGGTTCTCACCATTAAAAGGGTTGATTCCTCGCGCAATCCTCTGCATTATAGCATCCCTCAATTCTCTCCTCCGCACACACTGGATGCCAAGGTTTTGGAAACTGGAAAAAGTAAACAGTACATTAAAAATGTGTTGCCTGGTTTTTAGTTCCCAGATTTGTTCAGCTCATGTTTTCTCCATCTGATCCCAAAGACTAAAAGCTAAGAGGAAGACTGAGGTTAAAACAAACTATACTGACATACTGTTTAAAATTGAGGGCAGGCTGGAGCTCTAAGGCTCTCATTTTGCATATAAGGGGAATTCCCTGATGGCTTCATACTGTGAATAAACATGCTTTTTTAAAAAAATAAAATAAAAGAATGGGCAGCCCTTCAGAAGAGAATCGTGGTGTGCGTGTGTGTGGGTTGGAGGAATATTGATGTGGGCCACAAAGATGTTTCATTTCATTGGGAGGAAAATGGTAACAGAGCAAATTAAGATTACAGCTAAATATGCACATAGTATATCTTTGGTTTTACCTCTGTATACCTCTATTCACAATGTGTGCTGAACTATGCCTTTATCAAAGTGACTTGTATATAAAAGCATGAACTTACGCAATGACCCGGCGATCAGGTCCAAATTCAGCTTCATAATAACCGTCTTTGCAGTCTTTACCCACCAGGTCATGTGGATGTGGTTTGTATGGCTCACATTTGGTCACTAAGAAAACACGTACTTTGCCTTTCCCGTTAAAATTTAGTATCTGATAGGAAGGGAAAAACGACTCATAAATTCTTAGACAACATGGAGATGCTTTTAGAGTCTTTAAACAGGTCAGTAACGGCCCCTGATGTACCTGAATGCTGGGATATGTTCTGTTATTGTCAGAGCTTCTTTCTCCTGGAATGCTGCCTGCTGAACGACCCTCACACTTGTACCTGAAGCGCATGCCTCTCTGTCTGGGCTGCTCGAAGATCTGAACACAGGGTTCTCCCACTGCACGGAACCGGGCAAATGATGTCCATCAGTATCATGGATTTTAACTCCATATAAACTTAAGCTCAAGACTGAACATTCACATTTTGAACAAAAAGTAAAAAGCATGGAAGAAACATTTGAAGTGATAAAAAGTGATAAAAAGTTAGTGTTATTATTCATTAAAATGGAAACAATTAAGATTAATTAAAAACAAAAGAAGGCAGTAGCGTTTGAGACACCTGCAGAAACATCTGCCTTTCACAGAACCTGACCATACCTGACCACAAACATCGCATCCTGCCAGTAAATAATTTCCCGTTCTCTGCACCTGTTAGCACAGACCCTCTACAAGCTCACCCAGGTGCCATTATACCAATAAGCATATACAATTATCATCCGTTTTTCAAACACCTGCACACACAGCTGCACTTATGCAATGTATACGGTCATTCTTAACACACTTATAATGTTGTTAGAATGTTGGCACAAACAGATAAGATCTAAACACCTATGCATTCGCTTAATGCAAGGTCACAAAATGAGAAAGAAACTACATCTGGTTATAGTGTATAATCCTGCTCTCCTGAGGCAGATCAATGGTATGTATTAAATGTCACTCGCTACTGCTTGCTCAAGAGATGTCATTTACAGGAAGTCACATTTTTATCTATCTCTGCAGCCTCTAGAGTAGACACACCGCACATAGCAAACAAAAGAGGAAGTAATGTAAATCTAAACATCGGCAACGTGTGACGTTTAACATATTTTATGATTAATCAGACTTTGTAATCCACCCTAATCTCAACCCAAAACATGTTACTTGCAGAGACAGGAAACTGTTTACATTCGGCATATATGTTGTGTCGTACTTACTCAGGTGGGGGTCCCTGTGCATTGAGAGATGCGCTGTGTAGGAAAACATAGAGATGTTGTTTTTTTAAATGAAACTATTATAATACTACTGTAATTATTTTATAATACTACTACTTTTATAATACTTAACACTGAACAATCGTGCATATTTGAATTTGAAAACTGAAACAGATTTCTAAAGTTCCTCAATTTTATTTCTGGTGTTAATTTGTACATCGTGGGCTGTCCTTTATTATATATATATATATATATATATATATATATATATATATATATATATATATATATATATATATATATATATATAGATATATATATAGATATATATATATATATATAGTGTATATATATATATACACACACATCTCTATCTATCTATCTATCTATCTATATAGATAGATATAGATATATCTATCTATATACATAGATATATACACACACAGAACAGATTTTTTACGTAAGAAATCTTTTGTTTTCAAGTTAACACTTTTCAAGTAAACACAACATATACGAAAACATGACAAAATAGCCCAGAGACCCATTAGAAAACAGACACTTATAATTAAATGACTATACGTTTGCAGCTACAGCATCTTTAGTTAGCCATTTAAATATGCGTTTTAAAACAGTTGCTCTAATTTACCTGGACGCCGCATAACAAATATAACAAATGTACGTATTGGTGGCATAGCAAAATGAACCTCCTTCCAACAAGATCGAGTTAGAAGAAGAAACGAAAGACATATTTAACATAATAAAAACCGGGACTCACCATCCATTTTTGCGTTTGCTGTGAAGGTGAAGCGCTGAACAGATACAGTATCGCCTTACGGACGGACGCCTGGGAATTCCCCTCTATATACACAATCCCCGGACGCTGCGAACGGAAACGCCCCCCGCGTCGTCACAGCCAATCACAAGAGGGACGTGCTGAGCACTACGTCAATTTTAAATTTGGCAGATTAGACAAAATGAAAAATGTCAAGGGGCTTTAAATAACCATTGATTATTAGATAGATGTTCGCGGAACGAAAAACACACACATATATATATACGTTTTGAAATCCTTCGCAATATACAACGAGTCCCCTTGTTGATCATAAAATCGCACACTCGTTGTGAGTTTTAAGATCACTTATTATGCACCCGTGCATATTAAACCATGACAGCTGTCAAGAGATGAGTGACAGGTATGCTTTACTACGGTTTATAACTTACATAAGATCGATGTTTGATTTTCGATTTCGTGGATTTCATTTTAGTCTTAAACAATTTAGCTCCACCGTGTGTATCCAAAGGTAAACATGTTTACCCTTCATTCATAGTGTTATTTGATATGGATGCCGCTTATTTACTGAAGTTGACGCAACATTAGACTCACGTTAAGGGTAACCCCCTGCACGCAGTGGGAATCTCCCAAGAACAAGGAAGTTTATTTCCAACAACAACGACGACGAAAAGCAGCTGTACGAAAGAAAGCATGCTTAAATATTAATCTACCAACTTGTTTATCAAGTTATTTACCCCCTACAGCCATTCGCATCTTAAGTAGTGTTCAAGGTGTAAACTTGTGTGTACAACCTTATTATGGTAGTACGTCACAGGGATCGCCCAACCATTAACGTCATAAGCCGCTTTAGGGATCACACTATATGCAAAGAAAAGCGTACAAATTTCCCTCTGTTCAGTGTTCCCGTAAATTCCTCTTTATCCAGTACAATTCACATACCCAATTCCTGACATGCAAAATAAAACTTTAGATAAAAATGACAGAACAGCCTGGGGTTTTGTGACTTTTATGTTTTTAAATGTAAAGGCAGTTTATAATACATACAAAAATATCCTTTCAAATACAACTTTTGCCCTAAAGAAAAAGAAAAATGAATATGGATTTTCTTTTAAACTGTCCTAAAGGTAACAGGAAGAATCACACTCTAAACAATGTAAAGGATGTCTAGAAGAAAAAAAATAGAGCTGCTATACCTGATATAAAAATTATAATGGTTCAAATAAATATGTTAAGAAACCCCAAATGTAAAGTAAGTCTACTTTTTTAAATCCACAGATACTTCTCTGAACACCCCAACAGGGCAGGAAGGACAATGAATTGTGGAGCAAAAAGGAAAATTATGTAAAGAGGGCGGAAATCTCATTTAGTCCCTGTTCTTGAAGTTCAGAAGACACTGCCATTCAGACCTCCATGGGAGGCGCAGGGGTGATTCCCTAGACGCAGGGAATTACAGTCATGCACATGCACACAAAAACATCACTCACTCTGGAATCACTTAGTAAATATTGAACTCAGAAAAACCATGCCTTGAAACAGAGGTCCAACATACCACTGTCCCCAACCCCAGATCTAATACCGTTCTTTTACTCTATCAGAAGTATTGAGTGGCAGCAGAGATGATTGTGGTAGGTAACTGGGGACTAGTTATTAGTTACCAGTGCTGGCCTTTCCCACACGCGCACACATATGCACACACACCCCACACAAAAGGTCCTCCCGAAAACTGTACCAGAACCAATACAGTGATGACAAAAGATTTTTGTGTTGCAGGGAACACCTTCTACAAACAATGAAGAATCTCATTTACAGTGACAAACAGGACAATTTTTTTTTTTACATTTTTTTTGTTATTAAAAACTACATTAAGGTGGCATAGAAAGACTAACAATGATTTTAAAGTTATAATACAAACTACATCTACTGTACAATTTGTTTCAATATATCAAATCAATAGCAAGCGTTGTGACAGTAAGGCGTTAAAAAAAACTCCAGTCAACGAATTCTCCAACAATTTACACTGATACCTTTGTAACAAGCAGGAAGACCAGCCAAAAATCAGTAGCAGAGTTTAAAAGCAGCACTGCTGTTACAATGGTGGTCCCTCTCTTTACGGGACAACCTGTGTAGACAGATGTTCAAAAACAGGGGAAAATTAAAGGGCAAACCAATGAGTGGCATCAACAGCAACAATGAATGTTACCTGAAGAGAGCTCACTGTTATCGGTTTAGTGTGAGTCTGATAGAATTTTTAATCACACGGAGGTTGCTTGTGGGGACTGGGGAAGATGCATCTGGAAGTTCTTTACTGGGCAGTCTCTGACAACACAAAAGACAGGTTCACATACACTACTGTCAAAAATCATTTTGGTTCAGATTGTAAACTGATAAGTACTACATGGTAATTACCTGTGTTCTTGATGAATCAATTGTTGGTATTGGCATAGGTTTTGATGTGGTCAGACCCATCTGTAGCAAATATTTTTACATTTTGTTTTGAGTTTATTACAACAAAACAGTTTCAGGGAAAATGTGGTCAGCACCTGAGGCTAATGCAATAAACATGCCAGAGAAAGAAAAACAACCCCTCACCACTGTTGGCCCATCTCCTGCATCCAGGCCATTGCTAGTCACAGGGTATGGTTCTTTAAACGCAGAGTCATCAGCCTGAGACAAAAATGATGACAATCACGTATTAAATGTATAGTTAAAAAAAAAAAACAGTTCTAACATCAGATAATTAAACCCCATGTTGTTCTAAACCCATGACGTTTTTTCCTCATATGGAACACAAAAAGCGCTGTGTAGCCCGTTTTTGCAGACACCTGACTAATCCTTAATACGCCGATGTTTAATTTTAAATAAATAAAAAACCCCATAATAAATAGAAGCATCTGCTACATGAATAAAAGTACGATTTTTGTGACTGACAACCTCAGTGAATATTCATAGAATGGGCTGTTAAACTTCAGCAGCTTAGACATCCCTTATAAAGTTAAATGGATTCGAATGACCTTGGGGTGAGTAAATAAGTCAGTAAAGGTCTCACTACCTCTGTATCTTTGTGTCTCTTAGGTGGCTCTTCCAGAGATGGAGAGTGAGGTCTCTTTGGTGCAACTCCATTGAGGCTGTTGGGCAGTTCAGTAGGAGTAGGGGAGGGTGAGGTCACGCGTTGTATTACACTGCGGCCCACCACTGTGGGAATGGTGTTGCCGGTGGGGGGTTCTGCAGGCCTGGACACTGGAGTGGCAATGGGCTCTGAAAAGAAACAGCAGTTGAGTGAAGAGTTCTGAATCAGGATGAATGCAGCATACAAACTACTAACAAATGTGATTAAAAATAAAATGTTTCTTATTTAAGATAAAACATGAAAATGCATTGAATCCAACTTTGCCGGCACTTACTGGAGCCAATCACTGGAATGGACATTCCTTGTTCTGGTGCAGGAGATGATTCTGATGCTGGGGGGCTGTCCGTGAATACAAGTACTGGATTCTTGGAAGGACTGATACTACTGGGAATAAAAAACCAAGATAAGTGGGAAAATATATATACTATTCACATGAAAATTGTTACTGGCTAAATAACCATGAGAGTTTCAAGAGTAATTAAATACTCTTGAAAACATAATACTTAAATAACCTTGAATCTACGTACAATAATTAATTTGAACATTTCTGCTAGCTAAACAACTAAACGTGGGCATAACGGCTAAGGAACTCAACTTTGCATATTTCCAAATCAAGTTAAAAAAAGAGAACACAAATAGTGCTTGACCACAAAAACATACATGACAACCTGTGTGAAATCTGTGACATTTCAAATATGCACACTAACGTGAAAACTAGAGTAATATTTAATTCTCTTTTTCCACTTTGCTGTTCCAAGTTCCAACCTCTGGTGCCATGGTGGTTTGTCTCTAGCTGGTAATTACTGTTTTTTGTGAACCATGCTTTAAATGCTTTTAGGCAAACAAAAGTCATTAAGATAGCTAGTGTTGGCAGATCAGTTAAAATCCACATAGAGATTTTAGAAATGTTTAAGATCCTGTCCATTCCAAACCAGCTCAAATCATGTACAACATTCATTTTTTTACTACTTTACCATGATTAGCAACACTACCTGTCTTCAGGTGTGGAGACAGGCTGGCATGGTTTGCTGACTGGCGTGGGTGAGCTGAAAGGAGTGACGGTTTCTGTGGAGCTGTCCAGGTGACTGCCATCCAGAGAGCAGCGCTTTGACCCACCGCCATTTGAAGTCCGGTTAATATCTCCCAAACTCTGCTCAAAAGAGAGACAGGTTCAAGTTGTAGCTTTACAGAATAAGTACTGTAAACACTATCATGTATGAGCGTGTAGTTGTACCTTTTTCTTTTTCTGCACAAGTTCAGGAGGCAGGTAATGGTGCAACTGTTTCTTCTTCACATGTGTGGCCTCAATGGTCATGCCATCCTTCAGCATGTTGATGTTGCTAGCCTGCCTATAAACTACAACAAAACAATCCTTTCAGATTTTGAGCAGTCTCTGGAGTTTCAAACCTAAACAAGAACATGTTGGGAAAAACACAACAGAGAGGCAAGACAGCTTACCAGTGTCTGTGAAGGACTGGATGTCATAGGTCAAGTCAATATTCACACAGTCAGAATTGTCCAGTTTTTTAAAGCTGATACCAATAAACCACATGGAAACAAATTCATTCCTGTAAAAACAGACATGTGCAATTTATATTACTCAGATTCTTACATAAACAAGCAATACTTTCCCCTTGTTTGTCACCAACAACTGTTTTCAATTTTGGGTGAACTGAGTCAACCTAACCTAACTAACCTCATGAGATAAGTGCCAGAATCACCACCACAGATGCCTTGTGTCATTTTTACCCCTTGCTAACTTTAACAAATTATTAGAAAAGAAAACCAACAAAACACTGTATGATTGTTTGACAATTGCGTGATTCACATTTAATGTTAATGTAACAAAACTACTCATGCAAAGATACAAGGTTTGTTTATGCAACTCACCCCCATGTGTTACTTACTCGCTGTGGTTCTCTTTTGACCCGGGAAAAGACTGTGGGTTCACATGGGCAAGAGTGATGTACTCATTGCGCTCCAAATTCCCAACTAACACTCTTATCTTTGATTCCACAAGTCCAATCCTGTGGAGGAAAGAACACAAGTAAATACGCAATTGTGAACAATAAATATCCAAAATTGTGCAATTTTTGTTAGCAATGAAACGTCTATAAAAATCATTGATGCAATAATCACAACTGGAGCCAATTAAATTTAGTTCAGTAGTGTATTGTTTCTGGGTTCTTACCATTCTAGATGGTTTTCCTCAGTGGATGCACTGGCAGTGAGGACGATGTAATGCCTGCAACATATGAATCAGCATTCAAGGTCATGGATCCCGGTGTGATAGATCTCCAATGTGATATTGTAAGAATACACTTACTTGTACTTCTGGAAAAAGTTGGGAGGTTCAAACAACTTGGACCAATCAGCTTTACCCTGAAGAATTTCATCTGTTACAGTGAGACCTTAAGATAGAAAAACGTAAATAACATCTGATACAGTCAACAATTAACAAAACATCAGCCCAGTTTAACCTCGATAACACACCATTCTTGAACTCTTCACTCATGATGGTGCGTGTGGAAGTGGACACATTGTAAGTAGAGTTTTGCTGTGGATATGCAGGAGTGATGATGGGCATCAGATGGTACCTGTCTGAAGGGTTCACCTGAGTGTACAACAGAGGGTTTAGGGCAACATTTCAGAACACATTTACAACATATTGACAACTTTATAGTGAACATAGAAGCCTTTACAAAGACATGTCACTACAATAAATACTTGATCAATTTGAACAAAGCATTAGGACACTAACCCGTGGGTCCCAGACTGGCAGATTCAAATTACTGTCCTCAGGTTGTTTTAAAAGCACAGGGTTTGGCCATTCCCTGATAAAGGTAAAACATACATTAAACAGAAATCAATATATGGAACAGCATCACATGAAGTGATTTGCTGTGACCTCACCATTTAGAAAAGACCAGAAAGAACTTGTGCACCAGTGTGGCAGCAACAGCATTTGGGTACAGCTGACATGTTCTGGCCACTAGCATAGCCCAGGAAACTCCACCCAGAAAGCCTAGCATGTTGGAATAGATTCCACGACCTAAAAGTGTAGATGTTTTAGCAAACTGCATTCAATTCATTACAACCTTCCAAACACTTACAAAGCATATAAACCTGCTTGTCAAGCCAAAACTTGGAATATAGGACATTGGAAATCTCAAACCAGAAAATATAAATAGCTCAGCTATTAGCACACGTTTGTACACACTAATGTACAGTGCTCATTTGGGTGACACATGCTCGAATCTGACTACTGTCATTTCTCTATCCATAGTCAAGCTTCAAATCAGACTTACGCTTGGCCCACAATTTAATTGCTCTCAGTGTTAATCTGAAGTTCTCTTTATTAGGCACCAAGTACAGGATCTCATCAGTAACACGGCAACCTGTTAAAAATAAACATACAAAAGAGATTCTATGAAACAACCAAGTTTGTAAGTATTTTTTCATGGAACATGGAAGCAAATTAGTTAATAATTACAACAAAAATTTGAGGGTTACCGTTTAAACTGCGAATACATCTGATGTCCAGGTTTCGGAGGAGGGAATCTCCTCTCAGGTCGAGGTTATCAGGAATGGACTGCAAAGCAAGCCTTGCAAACAGCAGATCAATCTAGATAGAGCAACAGATGAAGACAGATTTATAAAACTGTCAGGTTACATAAAAACAACTTCACACACATCTGCTTTACCTCAATGCCATCAAACTTGAATTTGATCACTGGTACAAAAGCATCCTCCACAGCCTGAAATGAAATCATACACATGATTCAAATCACTCTTTAAACAAGCTGCTGGAGCTGCAAATTATGAAGACTGTTAAAGGTATTCACCCGTAAATCCTTAATCTCATCATGCTGCTTTAGTTTTTCAAAGAAGGATGTAAAAAAGTCACTTCTTTCCACGTGTCGTGGGGCAACACACAGAGCGTCTATATCAGCACCTGAAGAAAAGCAAAAATACTTTTGATATTCAAATGGTACATTTTGTTCTGTGGTTAAAGCAAATAGCAGACAGACAGTGAGTGTCTGACCTTTGAATGTCTCTTTAATGCTGGGGTCACCAAAATTTACCTTTTGTGTGGACTCCCAGCCTATAGGAGCCAAAAGTAAAGATTTTGCCACCAACATTCACTACTGCTGATTGTGGTAGGTTCTGTGAGAAAAGAGATATTGGTTTAGAAAAGCATTATGTAATACAGTGTTCAAGCCGAAAGAGTTGTGATTGGAGAGCACTCGTTACCTTTGATTCACTGATCTCTGCAATCCACTCCTTCACAAATGAATTCAGCTTTCCAAGAACTGCAAGCCTGCAAAGAACATAGTTAAAACAAAGTGTTCACAAACGTTTCTGACACTGCACAGAAACTAGGTTACAAGCTGGTGGCAGGACATTTGAGGATTATTTTACTTAATTTTAAATAACATTTAAATGAATAAACATTAACTGTAAATTCCCTAATAAGTACTCCAGATACTTGTCTGATTTCTTTAGCAATTTACTCATTCTAATGTTTAGTAAAGATGCAACTACGCCCCCTGTGGTTACTCTAATAAACAACTTCATTGAAATGTACACAGAATATGCCATTTTAGTCACAAAAATGGCATAACAATTAAGCATTGGCTTTGCCATTCATTCATTTACTCATTTATTACTTGAATAACTCGTTAAATGACACAATAATTTACCTGTTATGTTACATGAAACAAAACATTTTACATCAGTTAGCACGTAGTTTATTATATGCATACCATCTCTGAAATAAAAGTTATAAAACTCATAGTAGGTCAACAGCACATTCTATTTACAGAAACATCAGTTTTTCTGAAGGCAGACAAGATTTGTAACCTGAAGGGTTTACATATTTAATTCAAAATTTGTGATGTAACCCAAATTATGACTGTAAATGACTGTCTATAAAACACATTTAGAATAGTAAATAAACTAATTCAGCAAAAATCAAACAAAATAGTGATCAAACGCCACAAACCATTAACCACACGTAAACCAAAGCAGAGAGCACATACAATTTTCTTAGGAAACACGAATCACCTTTCATCAGATTTATCACCTAGACAATAATTCTGACCAATCTGTAAAATACAGAAAGTTTACATAATAAGAAAAATTCTGTGTAGTGCTATATTCAGTGGTGGAGCTGATACATAATTGTTAACATTTTCAAGGTCAGTGTTGGTCAAGATTACTGCTTGAACACACAAAATGTCACTACAGGAATGCTGACTGTCAACTTTGTCAAATTTAAAAGTTCTACGTTAGTACTTTGACCAAAAATAAGACAGACAGTATCAAGAAGGGTGGATGTGGAGTGCATGACCACAAAAACATCTGCCTGGCTGGAGCCAAGGGGATAACCCAGCAACAAGACACAAAACAAAGCCCTTTGCCCACCTGTGATTGAGTTCATTTTCATCCTCAAACACTCCAAATGGTCTCATAGCCTCAATGAGCTTCTGAGTGTAGATATGGTCTATCTCTCTGGGAAAGGCCAGGCTGATCGAAGATGTAATGCCATAATGTTTCCGAGGCTGCTGCCCGCCGAGCGTACTATTACCAGTCCTGCAAATAAATAAATCACAAAACAGATGATGCACATTTACTGTGTTTACACAACACTGAAAACAAAATAAACTTAGAGGTAACCAACAAATGTCACAGAAACAATATACAGAACGTAAACAATCATTTTTTCCTGTGTGCCTGCCAAAACAGACCAGGTAAGTTTTTGATTGTTATACCGGAAAGTGGATAATTTACTGAAACGTAAACAAGTACCGAAACACACCAGTCACGTCCGTTCACAGTTAGCACCATTTTTGTGTAAACAAAGACACGACTTTTGCCATACCACCTTCAAAACTATTTTTTTTTTTTAAAAGAACCAGACTAAATGCATAAATACTTAACCGTACTGAATGTGTACGAGTATTTGTTTGATGAAAAATACACATTCAGGAAGCTTTTGTGTTACAGTCTTCATTCTGTAACCGTTAGCTCAACAAACTGGATTAACTAGCTTAGCATCGTATTTTGCGCTCTAACTACGCTGTTTACCGTCTAATGTCACTATGAACGCACGGAGCACTTACGCTGACATCTCTTTCATGACCTTGCGTAGTACTTTCCAAATATTTTCAGAACAAACTCGCAAAAAAACATGTAAACTCAGCCAGCAGCAGCCCCGTTTTAATTTATAACAATAGTTGTTGCTCCAATATGGCGCCCACCGGACAAGCGTTTCCCGACATGCTCTGCGCACTGACGTCAGAAAATAAAAGTTTTAAAATGTCTCTGTCGGACTTGTGAAAAAATGTCAAAAAAGTGCTACAGTTTTCATTGAAGAAGAAATATTAGCGTTTTGGATAACTTGATTAAAAGTGGGAATGCGCTGGGGGGTTAGTGTTTGTTTCTGCGCAGAATATTTCTTGGGGTGTCTTAGATTCAGGATTTTTCAAGTTGACTTGACTACAAAAACGCTTCCTCTGTAGTTGTCCAGAGTAATATATATATAACATGTTCAGCTGACTGTTTGACAGCCATTGCGACAGCTATTCCAAGCGTTGTGCTAAATTCTGACTCCCCTGCTTCTGAATTGTTGATAAGCTTTGATAAGCTTTTTTTTTCATCCCCCGGATGAACGAGTTTATTGATGACCAATTAAAACACATGTATACATAAAGACTTAATATAACCTATATCATGTACTTCACATGACGATGCTCGATGCTTCTAGCTAAATATTAACTTTCACGTGTGCTTTTTAAACATTTTAAACACAATGCTTGGCTAAAAATGTTTGAAGTTATTTATTGTAATCATTTTTCCACAGCACCATCTAGCGGCTGGTTGCCAGAAGTCTGTCATAGATGTGATTTTTATGTTACTCTTGGAGGAGAAAAATGTGCTTGTTGTGTAACCTGAAATCCCTGGTGAAACATTTAAGTATTACGCTTCATCAGATGGAGTGGACGACTGACGTTTATAAGGGTTTATGCAAAGCCTAGATGTGTTTACATTGTAAAAAATTGTACATTTTTAATGAACAAATTATTTGACATGCATAATAATTTGTCCACAGCACCATCTAGTGGCTTATTTGCTCCACACAATTCGTCCTTTATTTAGGTTAAACCAAATAATAATTGATTTAGGGTCGTTTTAGTTCGTACAAAATGTTTGCTTGTTTTATGTGGAGTAATAAATTATTCTTTAATTATGCACCATCGAACCCATATGTTTGGCTCCATACTAATATCTGCCTATACCGTGTACTTGGGTCGTTGCATATTCCTCTTTTCTCATACTGTGTTCCTGTATCGTGCACCAAAATAATGTGTAGAAGAAGACTATTCACGGGTTGACCAATTAAACAAACACTTTTATAATCTACACAAAATAACGAACGACAGTGTTTTATTGAAATATTTTGTGAGATATTGCGTTGAAGGCTGAATTCCCTGTGGGGCAACAATCGCACACATCTTTATTATAAATGTCAATACAAGATTATCTGTTTATGCTGGATCGTGTGTTATATGGTTTACCTATAGGGCAGGTTAGAAAAACAGCACGGAGTACATTGTTATCTGCATTTTCACTTTGTTTTTACACTTGCTAATCGAAGAATATCTTCCTTTAACCTCGACCTCATACTCTTCTCCAAAACTTCTCCTGTACAGTAATCTCCCAATGTTACAGGTAAATGTGTAACATAACGTCTGTACGCTTTTTAATACTTTCAGTCGAAGAGAATTAAGGCTAAGGATTTTCACCGATTAGACGACAATTTTCTGGGGTTATGACTTTTAATATTTCAACACCGTTTTCAAACATCAAATATGAATAATGATAACATCCATGTACTTTGATTTTAGGTGGTAAAAGCATTTACGAAGAACTCAGCTGGAACAGGAAAAGTTACAAGAAAAAAATGTTTAAATACTTTTCTTATTACCAAGCAATAGCTTTAATACTACGTTGAAATACGGACGTTTTGACGTTTACGGACGTTTTTGTTACTTAATGAAAACGTTAGGGAAACGTTCTTGCAGCCTTGTTAGCTGTATATATATATTGCAAGCATTCATACAATCTCCAATTTATCAGCATTGAATGGGCTGGAATGAGAACCTGTTGTGTACCTTTTGTTTTTTTTTTATTGTATGAAATGGTTTTAATTGTAACAGTTAAATATGTAAACATATGTAACATATTGATGCAGGCTCAGTGTAATACATTATTTAATGCTTAAAACATTTAACAATCAGAATCAGTCCGTCGTAGCCAAAGTTAAGGATAACCTCATTTTCTTGGATAACTGGGCATAGGGCTGGTGTACATGTGATTTAGTGGAGCAAATTTCCCTTGCAGTATTTTCATTTAGTCTTGGCTGTTTGAAAGAATGTCTAATCTGAGAATGGTTCCCTGTATACACTTAAAGGCATGAAGATGTAAATGCGTTTGAGACCAAACTTAGTGTTACTGCTGGTATCATTTGCAAGAGATCCTATCGTTTGTTGTCGCTGTCCATGGTTCTGAAGCAATGATGAATTCTTCAGTCTGAAACAAATTGGCAGGATGATTGCTAGATAGAAATCACATACAAAGACACGAACTATGTTCTGTTTTTGACTTACTAAAATTAAATTACATAGTACATTGCAGTTCTAATTTTTGATCTTGTAAAATTTCACTGATAACTCACATATTTACGTCAATAGGTTAAAAGATGTTGGCTGAGAAAATGTATTGGTTGAGATTGGTTCAGAAAAAAATAGAAGACCATTTTTAAGGCATGAAATAAAAAGATAATTTAATACACTGTAGCAAATGCTTCAACAACGCAAACCCTTTTTAATGAGATGATCTGAAATATTCTTTAATTTTTGCCTCGGCAATTAACGTCTAAAGAACTACATTATATAAAGCTTCGAGAAAGCATTATATAATGTAGCGTACAGATTTTGTGAGATGCACAGTTAGTGAGTTCTTCCTCTTTATTAACAGTATTAAAATAATAATAATATAATAATTGTATAAACGTAAACCTCCACCTTCTCTCCCTCCATCATTGTCACTGCAGTACGTTTTGTATAATGATCAGCTGTTTCAAAGAAGCAAACAAACAAACAGACATTTAAGTAAATAAATGGATAAACAGCTGAATAGGATTAAGCAAGCAAAATGCAGAGTACTTATTTAGATATTTTTATTTTTAAAATGCGTTTTGCACATTTTTGAGAACTGGATTTCCTTTATAAATCCTAAACCTATAGCGCTGTAAAATGTAATATTTAAAGCTGTACTAAATACTTTATTGTCTGGCAGTTGTGTTTAATCTAATGGTACTGTATTGATATCAAATTAAGTTAATTCGTTCATGCTTTTTCCCTACGTTGGTGTATTTTTTAATGAAATGACTGTACAGACGCCACTCGTCATTCTGTTTTTGAGCACTAGGGGGAGCTTGGACCACAACAAATTGTTTTTTGCCGACAACTCCGTATCTCCCAACCCGAAGTCTGCGATTGTATGTCCATCGGAACCTCTCAATACATGTTTTTCTCGTTTATTATTATTCCCCTTATTTTGTTGCACATTTTAATTATGTACGCTACACTGTAGCCTAAAACCTTCAACTTTTTTAACCTGCATGGTTTACAAGTAAACCCAATTTATGGGTATATAAAACTTCATATAAACACCAGTTATCATAATATACTTGTACCTTTATCATTGATAACTAAGGGTAAATCCAAGGATAGAAATAATCGAACAAAATGATCCTTGATTCATTAATATTTAAACTGTACGGGTCAGCACTATGATGCTGGTAAAACTGAAAGAAACTGTGGTGTCATTTGTTTGTCGTGTAGAGATTTTGCAACCCTCTGTTACTGAATTATTATCTTATAAGCAACATATTGATTTTCATAGATCGGGATCCATGCACAGGAAAATAAACAAACTTCGTCACTTTGTACAAATAACAACGATTACGCAATAATATTTCAATTATTTATTTTCTACCTCTTTTCTACTTTATTTTGTCCTTTTAAAGCTTGACTTAAAACATAATCGTCTTACTATCTTACAACATACATGTAGTGAACTGTCCCAGGTGATCTAGTTTTTTCATCCTTTCTCTCTCTCTCTCTCTCTCCCTCCTCTTTTTCCAGTGTTTAACACACTCACACGCCGTTGCTTTTTTGTGGAAGATCCACTACTCACGTTTATAATTTCACCCACAGAGATGTAATCCCTTTGATTATATTTAATACCTGCCAAAACCCAGATGGCATGCCCACCCATCGCTCTGTGTGATAATGCCACATTGTGAAATCTAGCCATTAATATTAATTTTCAGTCTGTGAATGTGTCTGAACTGCTGAAGCTTAAAATTCTTTTTAAAAAGGCAAGGCTTGACTTACCAGGGATTTTAAGACCATTCCCATTTCGGCTTTCTCCGTCCTTTGAGGTAAAACTGATATTCAATGGGATATGTAGACTTCAAAGTCATCCATAGTTGAAACGACAAGGCCTATATAGATTTCATTATACGGTCAGTATGTTTTCTTATATCAAATAATAGGCTATATTCAAAGTGAACTAATGCTGTTTGCAGCGATGCCCTTTATGGAGAATTTCTGTGTTGTCTTTTTAGGGTTCTAAGTAGGAGTTATACATTTTATGCAGTGCAAGTTAACAGGCCAGTTTAGACGACATGTTGTTAAAAAGCATCACTTTCGCATACATTACATTTTACATGGTTAATTACTTCAACGCGATTCACAGACACTATCCCAGAGGTAAGAATAAGAGGATAATATAATATAAAACTAGAGATCCATAACATTTAATTTGATCATATCAACAAAGCAGGACTGATCTAATTCCAATCAAGCCGGTCAATGCCTGAAAGATAACTCCTCTCTTTGTCTTCCTGTACATCAGTCCAGTTAGAGCCGCATGTATTTTATCAGTAGTTTTTTTGTTCACTCCTAAACTATTCTTTAAAGGGTTTCCTCCACAAGGCACAACTTTTAACTCTGTAATTTCTCAGCTGCCTGACCTGGTATTTGCCATTACCGTTAGTTTTGCACTATATTATTTAGTCGCTGTGTTAAAAAGCGTCTGTTAAGAACATACACGCAGAGATTTGCGTCTCTGGCATAGTTGGCTACTTATTAGCTATTAATATACAAGTTATGTAAAAAAACCTTGACAAGTGAACAAAAATAAAGTTGACCGGGCGAGCTATTTCTCAAGCCTTATGCAGAGGAATGCACAAATACTTTTCTATACAAATTACATATGTGTTGGGGTTAAACAAGTTTTGTGTACCAGACCTTCATGCGCTCTCTGAAGTAGGCTATACGGCACTAAATCATCGAAAAATAAAAATGGCATGAACTTGTCCAACTAATGAAATGTAACTGGAATAGTGCATGTACTGATCAACCAGGAAATTATCACGTTATCAGAATAAATAACGGAAACATTCGCACTTGTTGAGATCCTGCATACTATTTTCATCTAGGCAACGTTAGGCTAAATAAAAACAGGCTTACGCCCTTTCAGTCATAGTTTTTGTTTTCTTTTTACAGAGTGCTGATCCTGCGGCTGGTAAATCATAACTGCAAATAAAACACCTCTTTCAACATGCCATCAACACTGGACAACAGTTGCGGGAAAACAGACCTGCTGACGAATTGCCAGAGCTAGTGGGAAATGAGAGGAGTGAAGCATAAACAGGGCGTTGGGCGTTGATTTATCGCATAAGCCCTCGGTCATTTCCATATATTAAAACACGCCCAAGGGGCCAGTCAGTCAGTTTCCTTGAGTCACTACCCGTGGAAGGCATGCACATGACCAAAAGAAATGTCTACCATTTAAACAATAATTGGGGAAGATTTCCCTTAACATACGGACCGGTATTCATTTCTGGCTTTATTAAATAGTGATAACTATAATACTGTAGTATTATACAGATTTGGTAATGGGGTGTTTCGAGGTTTTCGTGTCATTCACATGGCCTGGCGCATTGAGCCAAAACGTTATTTTAGGCATGAATCTTTCATCGCACTCTCTCTCACTCTCCTTTTCAATCTCTTGCTCTAGCTGCCACTTTCTCACACACAAAAAGCACTTTCTACGAAATACCGGGCATTGGAAATATGGATATTGTAAGACATTTAACGTCTGGTTGAGTTATGATGGGATCAGTCGCATTGTCATTCACATATTGAGATTATGTGTGTAAGCGGGGTTTTGTTGCTGCCTGGTAGCCAGAAGCAGGCACAGGCTTTTAGGAAAGTATGGTTAGTAAACTTGTTAGTAAACTGGTTAGTAAACTGAAAGTATGGTTTAGGAAACTGGTTAGTAGCTGTTATTCAAATGCACGAACGTCTCTAAACGCGTCCGGCTACTGCAGCGCACCAAACCCACGTAACAAATCGCGATCCGTAGGGTCTATAAAAACATAATTTGTTCCTAATAAGCTTAACCGAAAATCTGTGTGCATACTTTACACTTAATAGTTCAGTCATATAACTGAGAATTTCCCCACATTTTGTCGAAGCATCACCGATATCTGCTATTAAGGAGTGGGGGAATATTCCCTCGTTTTGTAAGGGCAGGTTCAAGCAGACTTCATTATCGAAGTTTTCATGATATGTTTAGACTACAGCAAAACCGGAACGCTGTTTTCTTCCCCAAAATTGCGCCTTTATTTCGACAAAGATATTGTTACACACTTAACACAAATCATACTAAAATACTTCAAATGTCGCACTTATACGACGTTGAACAGCGCAGCCTTTCTCTGGTAGGAATTAAAACGGAGCAATATCCATTGCAAGGGTTCAGTGATGTATCCCTGTCCATCTCCCTGCAAGATCGTAGAAATTATAACCAACTAACAGACTTTCCACACGCCACCCTTACAAAAGTTCAGCGAAATGCAGCTGGTTCGTAGCTATTCCCTCTGTGCAGACATCTGCATTGCTCTACATTAAAATGAATACAAAGGCTCGAAAATCGTCACATTTGAAATCGATGCGCTTGTTTTTATTATATGCACTTGTTGAGAATAATGACCTGAAAAGCATGAGCGCATTCAGTTTTATACACAGGCGAATCCATTGGCATTCCCAGATCGCGCAAAGCTGACCTTTAGCCCAGCGGAACCTGACTCACAAGCGTCTAACCTTCGCGCTGGAAAACACAAACCAACACATCGATCAATCTTGGTCCCGAAATAAAGACGTCAGCTTAGCCTGTAAAACATTTTCACTCACTCACGGGTTACGTATTAGCTCCAGCCCTCGACTTTAATTCCGATCTGTTTCTTAAGGGCTCCCTATTGAATACTGCCTTTCCCCGCAGACTGTCACTTGTTCTCGCAGGTTCTGCTTTCGGTCTCTGGAGCAGTCGCTTAGTACAGTCGTACTTCAACTAGTTTGCAGGGGTGTCTCTCTCTTCCTCCCACCTCATACATGGAGCTACGCTTGTCATCGGGTTTTGTTATACGTTTGATGTCTCTTTGCGTGTCATAATTTAAAATGCATCGGTGCTGTTTACGGCATCTTTATATTTCTAAATCCACACGGTGGTTTACTGACACCCCCTCCCCTTTCGCCATTCTCTATAATCTGAACACATCTGAAACTTATTACCCCGTCCCCTTTAGTGGGCTGCTCCCACAATCTATTCGTCAGTGTGTTGTTATATTTTTAAAATTACACTCTTGTAGTATTTAAGTCCCACCTACATCACTCTTAAAGAGTATGGAGCTGGTTTTCCATTTATAGGATGTCCCTCAGGCATTGTTTGTTAGTTTCTTTGGGCTTCTGAAAAAATGCCCTTCTGATCAGCGCACGCGGCGCTTGAACCCTGGTGCGGAACCTGTCTGTCCTGTTCATGCAACCCGATCGTCTCTCGCTTACAAGCGGCTTCACCCTATCAGCCTTTGCCCGGCTTGTAGTACCTCTGACTGTTTGACCAGGACTAGTGTGACTGTGTTTCAAGCACTACATCTTCTCCAAAAGTCCCGATCAATGTCCACTACGAAACCTTATATGTGAGGTTCCTCTACCCCTCCCTTTGTATATATAGCATGTCCAGCCCCCTTGAATCTCCTGTCCATTGGCTTTTCGTAGTCTGTTTTCCTACGTCCACCCCCAGCACACACGCCGCACCGCACATTGCTTTCATTAAACATCTCTCTCCCTCCCTCTGTGTGTGTGTGGGTCTCTCTCTCCCCTTCTCTCTCTCTCGCCTCTTGTCCGGCCCCCTGATCTTTCTGTCCATTGGCTTCTTCGGGTCTATTTTTCATGTCCAGCCCCTAATGAGTGTCCATTGGTTTTGTTATTTCCACTCCCTCCTCCCACTCCACGGCTTTGCCCTGCCCATGTTCTGTATGTCTGTGTCCATCCATCTCCTGACGTTCAAGTTCGCAGGGACGTCACGTCCGCACTTGAACTTGCAGCTCAGGGGGGCTTTTGCCATTTTTTCATCTCTCTCTCTCTCTTTTCAAAAAAGCCATGACGGCTATCCCACAATCCATCTTCCCTGCGCCATCTTTGTATTATTTCTAATTTATTTTGGATGTCAAAGGCATTGATGAAGATATTTTCTCTGGAGTCTCCCTTCTAACCCGGCTCTCCCGATGTGAACCGAGCTGAAAGCCGCCACCAACCACCATGTCTCGCCGCAAGCAAGGCAAACCCCAGCACTTAAGCAAACGGGATTTTTCGCGTAAGTACAGAAACATATTTTGTACCATTTCCTTTACCTGTAGTATTGAGTTCAGATGAAGGAGCAGTGAAGAGGAGCGTACTCGGTGAAGACACACTGGACACTGGACAGCGCAGATCGTGGTCAATTGGACTTTAGCGAAGACAGCGTTCCCATCTCTGAAATACCTTTGCGCGGACGTTCCTCCACTGAAATGGCAGAAAAGTTTGCTTTCCATTGCTTTACTTCCCATGCATTTTGGAGAAGTTAAGCCCGACTCTATCTTAGGCTCATATGTCTTGGCTTTCGTGCCCTCGTCGCTTTGACCACTTAAGAGCAAGCGTTCACATATACCGGACTGTGGTGGGTATATGCATGAATACTCTAGCTCGGTTATTAAACTCAAATCTCGTGGAATGTCCCGTAACGCTGCTTGTCTGTGATTCTGGGCAGGATTTCCCCCCTCTCGCACTATTTCTGGAAGATTTTCAAAGAGTGGAAGTGAATTTTGATTGGGAAAAATCTCGTGTCCGACTGTTTACAAGCGCCGCGTGCGCGTACTACCCACTGCCAGCAAATAGAGAATGATAGTCGCCCGTCTGAGACTAACATTGCACAGAAAACCACGCACACATCAAATATATTTCACACCTTTGAATTTGAAACCTAAGCTTTTCTTGCATTTAAGGCAAAACGTGGTTCTGATCTACTCGCATGGGCTTTCGTTTAAACGCATTAGGACAAGGTGTTAAGACGGGTTTTTTTTTACCATTTCGAAACCTTACGAGGATCGATTTTATTTCATTTAGGCCTGATTTTGTCTTAAATGCCGATGACGAAGGTAAGATAAAATTGTAATGGAAATGTTTGGAGACAACTGTATCGAGAAAACCAGTCATTTTGTTCACATGTAGGTTATGGAGTTATTTTCTAACTATTATTTTTAATAATCTGTATAGTTATGTTTTACTCTAAACGTCTCGTGAAGGGTTGTAGTTAGTTGCGTCATTGTAAACAAAGTCATGTTCGTGTTTTAGAGATTATAAATGTTTGCAAGACCACGACGAAACGAAAACACAGTCTTTCAGATACTCCTTCAAGATAAATCTTTTAATATTACGAATGCCACGGTCCGAAGGTATAAGGCTTTGTTTATTAGATAAACATGTTTGACACAAATCCTACATTGTTGTAACATTATATCGTATCGTGTAACATTATTGGGTTTCCTGTGGCTTCTCAGCGCGGGTTACTCCGTGAGTTTGCGTCTGTAAGTATCACAAATATGCCGCTAGGGGGCAGACTACGATCATAAACTGGACATGAACCCGATCAGTTTCACGGCTATCTTTATCTATATTTGACCATATGTTAGCAAGAACGAAGCGTATTGTGTATGAACTCGTAACTGTTTTTACATCGTCCTTTTCTGACCCAGCATCAGATGTTTAATTTTTATACCTTATATTTCAGAATGTAACATTTTAGGTCAAGTAAATAAATCCTTGGGAAATTAACAAAGGATGTTTAAGCATACTAATAGACTAATGTCGATCTTGATAAACTTTGCCATCTAGTCCAAAATAATAACGAGGGCTGTTATTTTGACAGTGAGAGAGTCATTGGATCGAATGAAATGTTTTTACAAACAGGTCCACCTTTTATCCTGCAATTTAAGCCACATTAAAACGTTGATGCAAAGGCAGATACTTTTCAGAGGTAATCCATTACAGTGCTATTTTCATATTTCTGAATATTAAGTTTATTTTTATTTTAGACACAAACGTTGATTTTAAATTCCACCCTATATTCTCAAAAACAATTTAATGTCCTTTTTAATGTCAGCGCGGAGTGTGGTGCAACTTAATACTGAATAAAAAAAACATATTTTTCTTATACCCAGTTTTTAGTTGGTGTGTCGACCACGTTTTCAGTTCATAGAACATATTCTGAGTCAATATAATTTGATTATGTGATTATATGTCCTGGGTATCCAATAGTCTTTTGCAACATAATAATCGTATTTAGTGTATTTATTCAAGGTCAGTTGCATAAAGGTTTATAAATATAATTTAAAAATATGCATATGTGCGCGTATATTAAGATTATAGATATGACAGTAATATAAGTATATCCAAGACATAACTAACTCCAGTGTTAAATGCAAGCTGAAAAAACTGCACTTTATATTTTGCCAGCATTATATGCTAAGTACTCGTTTGGTATTTTTTATGAAATCAAAATTAACGTATTGTATTTGTTGATTTGTCATGTGTTTTATAACATATTTTGAAGTTCCACAGCTGTTATCTTCACGAAGCAATAACATTTAAAGTAATAAACAAATGTCAGAATAAGACTTACTCTGTATAGAGGATTTCGATATAAAATGATCTGAGTTACTTTACATCGGTTAAACTGTCTTGTATTTATTTGCATGGCGAGCAATTCAATTCGTCAAAACAACAACATATAAAAAGCATTGCTCCCCAGGCAGAAGTAATTTACGTTATCTTTAAATGGTATTTCATGGGCAAATATGTTGAATATTGCCCTATAAGCACGCCCTAAGTCTGCCCCTCAATATCTGCCCCAGACTGGGCTGAAGTAAATTTAACCGCGGTGCTCCCATCACCTTTTTTTTTTTTTTTTTTTATCAAAATCTGTACCAATCATCACCCACTAAAATTAAAATCTATTTTTTGATTCTCTGTGGTTTTAGGTTCATTAAAGCATGAAATTGGCAGCTTATAAAGAAGGTCAAGATGCTTAACTGTTAGAAAGCTAACGTGGTAGTGTAACCTATGCGCAGAAGATTTCACTAAACAATCATTACAGAAAGACATTAAACGCATCGCTGGAGAAATGAGTGTGTGAACCTTATAGTTGACTTTATTACGAGGGAAAACGAATAGTCGATATTATGTGAGGCATGTATTGCTGCAGCTCTGAGCAGCAGTTATCAGACAGGGAACTGTGTTGGCTTTTCTGTATACCTCCAGTTCTGAATCTCCACGTGTTCCCTATGCAATCATTTCATGATCCAGATGTGTGCATGGAAACAGTCAGACTGAGACCGATTTAGTTCAGACACAGATGCTTATGCTCCAGACCACACTGTTTATCTGTTTATTCTATGATATCCCAATAATCAAGTGTTAAAAAGCTATCTAGTACAGTTATGAGAATTTGCAGTTTGAATTGTTCCTTGCTATATTTAAAAAAATGTTTAGTTTCTTTTATTACTTTTGAGATTCTTCCATTTATGGATCTAAAATGATTAAAAAAGTAAAGGTGAGAGTCTGAAGTTTAACATATAGTACAGAAACTGTTACAAATTTGTTAAAAGTGTTCCTGAGTGAATCAATGCATTTTTCTCCCAGATCTGTGTTGTGGTGTTCATTACGGCACCCAATCTCTAATATTCTCTCTGCTTTTTATTCCCTCTGTGTCACATATGGATTCTTCCCACGTGCAGCCGAGCCCCTCTCAGACGTGGTCTCGGAGGACAGGCAGGAACAGCGCGGGCTGGTACAGGTAGCTCCGGAGGGAGACCAGGATCTGCTCACCTGTGGCCAGTGTCAGATGAACTTCCCTTTGGGAGACATCCTTATTTTCATTGAGCACAAAAGGAAGCAGTGCAATGGCACCTTGTGCGTGGACAAAGCAGTGGATAAACCCCCCTCGCCCTCGCACAGTGAGCTGAGAAGAGCCTCCAACCCTGTGGAGGTGGGTGTCCAGGTCACGCCAGAGGACGATGACTGCTTATCGACATCTTCTCGAGGAATCTGCCCCAAACAGGAAAACATTACAGGTAACCTCATCCCAAGAGCCATTTGAGGAAAGGATTGGGTGACTTTATAGAAAATGATAGCACAACTATATTTGTGTATTGTGTGTGTGAAGAATATTTGTGATGCGCTCAACAGAACTGAGCTGTTGTGTGGGCCACACATCGTAGACACATGTCCCTTCCCTGTGGGGCGTCTCGCTCGCAGCTCTTGAGTCATATCAGAGTGGTGAATATTTAAAAGCTGTGGGGCAGGAAGGGGACGGGGGTATATTCAATCACACCTCAGAGTGAGGAGCCATTATGAAGACCAAAAGAGGAACCGGTGTTACTTCATAGCCTGCTCTGTTGGACTACGAAGATAAAAAAACATTTAGTATCTGATTTATTATCTAGAGATCATCACTGCTTGGAATCAGTGCAGATCTCATTCCCTTTGACTCTGTAGGATTTGGATAATTAAGCTCAGATTTAAAGCATAGATCACACGTTCCCATCACTGTCTGTAGACTTTAGTTTAGCACATTTGCACTTTTTGCTTTAAATCCTATGTTTGAGAGGTTAAACCACTGATTTGTATTAGGATTCACTGAGTTTTATCAGGGGAGCAGTTTTTTACCCCCACAGTAATCAAATGAGGCCCGATGCCAAAGTGTCTCTTTGAGGCCCAGTGAGGCCCAGTGAGGCCCGATGTCAAACTGACTCGCTTAAAGTTGCAATTTTGTTACTGGTCAAACTAGAATGCAGAGGGTGTGTTCTGTATGGCAAAGAGGGCTGCTATTCTTTTCAGGAGAGAGGGAGTGAGAGGGGGATATTTCGGCACTGCAGGGGTAGTTTGAGGAGCCCTTGCTGTGACAGGAGAGGCCGTTCCCTCGATGTGTGTCCACAGGCTCATGGGAAATGCCTCTCTGTGCTGCACAAGCTCTCTTATGTGGTCTCAACAGATGTATCTTGATTTCGCTGTGGGTTTTCACACAGCCACATCTTATCCGTATAAATGAATGCCTGCTCATTTTCACTTTCAGTCAAGAAAAGGAGAGGAAATGTAAGGCCATACAGTTATTTTGGTTCGTCAAGGAACAATAACACAATGCTAATTGTTTGTTTTAGTTTTGTTGATGTGCATTTTAATTAGGGTTAGCTTGTAGTGGTTGACGAGCTACACTAAATTAAACATGGGAAGTATAGTCATAGAAACAGAAACAACAATAAACAAGATAGTCCATCATTTCAACTGTAAACAACTTTTAAAAATTCTCTGCACTCTCACGTGCTAAAATGGGACCCAGCGTAGACATAAATCAAGTGTCAAGCTGAGCGTTAAGTGAAATGAACTGCTTCAAAATTGTGGTGTTATTAGATATGAACACTCCGTCATTATGTGTCCATGTGCCTCTTGAGCTGGTAGGGTGATTTGGTGTGACTGTTTTTTTTAATGTAGAAAAATGTGAGAGTGAGACTTTCCAGTCTGTTTTTTTCTGCTCAGGCATACATTTGGCCATTCTCTGGTCTCCCTCAAAGATCAGGTTCCAGGAAGTGTCTGGGCCTGGTTTGTTCCATCAAAAGTCATTTGGACTTGACCCTTGCTCTGGGCTAATTAGCGGCTGCAGAGTTCAAGTATCACGTTGTATCACGTTGTTGTGTATATATATATATATAATATGCATCACAGGGTGTGCTGTAGTACGTATTGCAGTAGTATACTGGATGTAAATGTGTTTAGATATGGATGCTGAAAAGGGTCATTTGTGTCTGCTTACCCTCTTTTTGTTTTAAGCTTGTTGATGCGGTTTGAGCACAAATTATACAACCTTTATGTGAGCTGGCTATCACACGTCTCTTGCTTCTGTCAGACGCTAAACTGGGTTATTAAACTCATTTACATCATAATGCATCAGGGTTCAGCTGATAGCGTTGGGTCACCAGTATTATGTGTGCTTGTTATTTTTATTATGATTTTTTTTTTTTACAGTTTTCGTGGTAGGACAATGAAAAAGCTCTATTCCCAAATCTGTTGCCTTGCAGGTCAAACAGGGAAGAGATATTAATTAGCCATATTATAGATGTTTTCAGACATAACATCTTCAAGGTTAGTTATGACTGCCGCTTACCATGAGTATGTAAACTAGAATACTTTGTGAGTGTGTATGTGGGTTAGAGGTGGGCTGCATTTGAAAGGGTGAAGGAAAGGTAAAAGTTACATTTATTTTTTACATTTACTATTATTATTTTGAAAAGCATCATTATGTAGTTCAGTCACCCAAATAAAGACATTTGTACAGTATGTGTGATGTAACAGCTCCATATATATCAGCCTAGTGTGACGAATGGCAATAGATTACTAGAAAAGGGGAAAACGTGTATTTTTGTGTGTGCTATCCCGAATAGCACCATGTATTTCTCTTCTTTTCTCCTCCTCTTTTCTCCTCTCTTTTTTCATGCAGTGATTTGATACAGACAGTTCTACTTTTATATACCCTTTATGTGTTTATTTTTTTAATCCCTAAATGAGACTTTTTAATCCTCATATTCCCTCACAATGGCAAAAAAATGAGACAGGTTGTCACAAAACCATGTAGTATTTTCCTATTCATGTGTCTTGTTGAATTAGTGCCGTTCCTAGAGCTTTGAGCTTTGAATATTCTCGATTAATAGAGTCTCTATCTTGTCCTTTAACACACAACGTAAGACGTCTGATGAAATTTATGAAAATTATGCAGAGTAACATTCTATGATCTTCTGTTTTGCATTGCGTTCTCCAAAAACATGTTGATGTAACAGATTGAATTTTCTTTGGCTCGTGATATGGAGCCATGTGGAGCACTGAACTTTTTTACCAGGCGCTTTTTAAGACTCTGCCTTTTGCTATGGCAGCCCTTCAGAAATGAAGACTGCTCTCCAATAAATCGGCAGATTAGATCGGACTAACACTACTGCCATGCAGAACGGACCTCAATACAGATAATTGTTTTTTAAATGGCCTTTGCTGGGTCGGTTTTAATGCCTCTAACACTCTCTATGTCTCTCTCTCTCTCCTTCGTTTTGTCATACTCGCCCTTTCTGCTATGCATATGGCTGTAGCTGTCAATGTAAATCAGGGGCATCCAATTAATATTGAATCAATTACACTGTGTGCGATTGTGTGGCATGTGAGCCGCCTGCAATTTTCGGTGCCAAAATGTGACCCCAATGAGTTGCTTAACAAAGACCCCAGCAATTTAAGCTTTTTCTCTTATTGTTTTTTTCTTCCTTCTTTTTAAATCACATATTATCTGGAGCTTGACGAACTGTCACGATCATAATTATCATCAGAGCCTTTCTGGAGTTCACTGGCGAGGGAGAAAGTGTCTTCACACTGATCGTTTTTTAAGAGGTTCCTCTCTAATTCTTCAGTAATGCAAGAAGCCGATGTTACTATGATGTCAAAAACATGCCTCTCTTGGTTTTTGTTTTCAAAACCGCACAGCTGCATGGGATGCTGCATACGCGTGCCTGTGTGTGTTTGTATAGAGTGTGTTACTGTGCATGTGTGTTGAGGTGGTGATTGTAATAAACTAGGTTGTGAACATGTTTTCCTCTGAGGCACATGTAGAAATATGCATGTGTACAAAACTGTCACAGGATTGTTTTATTTGTGTTGTTCTGAGGTGTGTGAGGTGTGTACTCTCCAGTATGTCCTTTTTTAACAATTTGGAAAATGAATTATCAGGAAGCGACAAAGAGACATGTCTTATCCGAGTGGTGATGGCGGAAGCAGCTCTTTATGAATATGTATTTGAATAAGGGGGGTTTTGCCTCTATTTTTCAAATGTTTTGTTTCCACTCGCAGGATTGCTATACACACCAGGGCTTCACACACTGTCCCCTCTTTCAAACAACTGAGCTATTGCACGAGTGTATACCCATGTGTGTTTCTAAGTGTCTATGCCTTTTTCCTGCTGTACCTTTGTGTGTACCAGCTTATGTCTGATCTTGTAAAAATAGCAATATCGAATGTGTGTGTGAGAAAGAGAGCTTTCCATAGGGATGAGGTGTAATAATAGTGCAGGATGATGTTTAATTCTCTTGGAGCGCTTTGCTACATTCAGTGATGTGTCTCACAGCATCCCTCACAGAAACGTTGTGATATTCTGCATCCTCGGGCTTGATTTGCATGATATAGTCGGCTGTGTGCTGTGGGGGTGGACAGCTCCCTTTCATTCGCCATTCTCATCTAATGGGCTGTAGCACACACTTTTGTTGGATTGGGAATTTTGTGTTGCCTGGGAAAAAAAGAAGTGCCTTTAGTCTTTTTTCCAAAAAAATGAGGAAAACAGACTTCAGAGTCAGAACATAATTTTTTGGGTTATGCCACAGTATTTTTTAGTATAGTATTTGATTACAATGACATTTTGTGAAAGACGTTAAGCATATGTGACTATTTAAGTTTGTAAACCGTAAACATCACAGACAAGTAAACGTTTCTACCTGTTTTTGCAGCACAGCCAGCTTGCAAGGAAACAAAGGTATTTAGCAGCCAGACGGGCACTGCCTGGCACTGTGCCACCCGCTTCATCTCAGTTCTCCCACCCCCGCACCCCTTCATCCGTTCTTAGCACCCAATGACGCTCTCACCCCCCCAACACATCTCCCTCCCTTCTGCAGACAATGGCATCACCTCCTCCATCACAAGAGGAAAAATACCCATCTCTCTCCTGTCTGTCTGTTTTCATCTCCATAGCACCACCTGATCATGCTTCTTTACCAGGATGATTGGTTCTTTTCGATGATCGCTTTTTTTGATAGATGTTTAATTAATTAAAAATACAGAAATTGTTCGATATGTTACAAACTCCATAAGGGATGTTGCTTTACAGATAAATACCTAGTGTCTGTTGTTACATGTGTGCATTACAGTTCCTGTAGCTCAACTGGTAGAGCATTGTGTTAGCAGTTGTGGGTTCCCAGGGAACACACATACTGATAAAATCACTTTGGATTAAAACATCTGCCAAATGCATAAATGCAATGTAAATGTAATGTTAATATATTAAATGTATGTGAAGGTGTAAAGATGTTTAGAGTTAGGTTTGGGGTCCATTAACAGTGTGATTATGTCTGAAACTGTTCTGTAGGGAGACATGTGATCATTTTTCAGATATCTAGGCTCCCCTTTGGTATGATCTCCTTGTTTTATTTGTGAGAACACGTGTGTGTTTGTACGTGGGTGGACTTGCACAGACCCACTGGGTCCTGTCATATCGCAGCTCTCAAATTATGTCAGATGTTTTACAGAACATGTCCATAAAAATGTTTATGTGCTACAAAGCATATTTATAAATCTCAGAGGATTACAGACCGGGCTTCTATAAACACAAGTGGAATGATGTAGAATTACTGGGCTGTGTGTGTGTGGTTGCGAGAGGCCTGTGCATTTGTTTGTGGTTTTCTGCAGCCGTGTATGTGAAGTGTGTGTGTACATGTACAAAGGGTGTGTGAGTTGGCAGTGGTGCTGCAGGACATCCCTCCGTGACCATTGCCAAAGAGAAGTTGGCACACTGTGGAGTTGGAGGGTGGGCTTCAGGAGGGGTGTCCTCTACTACTCTGTTTACCTACACTAATACACACACACCTACACACACACACCACTGATACCGCAGCCACTGTCACTGTCACTGTCACTGCCTCTAGCTAGGTTAGTCTGTTTCCAATATCTCTTTTTTATCTCTACTTTCTCTCCTGCTGGTATCATGTGAAGTGGATGTTTAATGCAATTATTTGTGTCTTTGATAATTAAGTGTCATGGTTATTGTAGGCAATAAAAGTGGGGTCCGTCTAAATTAGCAGAAATCACCCCTTCATGAATTTGTCCTCTTAATCAATTTGCACCTTTGGAGATTATTAAAAACACGTAGGATACCAAGTCAGCTAAACACCTCACTGGTGCTCTTCTTAAAACAAGAACATGGGCATGATTCTCTCAGCTTTTCATTTTGGTCCATGTCTCCTGGTATCACCGGACGGACACAAATCCACTATGAGGTCACCTTAACCAGTAATGCCCCTGCGCCAGCCAGGTCACTCAATATGATCAATTCATCTGGGCTCTAATGGTTACAGATGGCAGGACTCAAGTCTCTACAGACACCTTCAGCCATCATTTTTTCTTTTCTCTCCCTTCTTGTTTTTTCTGCTCCCTATCACTCATAAACGGAGATTCATCTTTCCAATCTCCTCAGAGGTCTTCTGCCCAATGCACTCAGATTTTTCCACACAGGTGCAGACAGGATGCTGGGTATCTGTATTTACTGATACCATTATGTAAAACAATACAAAAGAAGCAAGGCAGTGTTAAGCAGACAGATTTCTTGTAGGCATATCAATGAAGCTGGTGGTTGGTGGATCTTGGCCCTCAGACCCAAGCAAGGTTTTCCAGTGGGCCGTCCACACCCTCACCCATGTTAGATCCTCAAAAGCATGCGTGCTGTGTCTGGATCTGCTGTTCGTATCTCTGTATATGTTTTTGTGTGTGGTTTGGGTGGCTGCCTGATCTGCTCATGCTGGTATTGGGTGCCTGCCTAGTTTAGTGGGCTGTAGTGTTTGCGTGTGTGCATGCGGGTGTGAGTGCATGTGTGTTTGTGGTTAAACTCTGCAGCGGTGACGGAATGCAGACGCAGTGTGTGATGAGTGAAGGCACGCATCTTTCAGAGAGAGAGAGAGAGAGAGAGAGAGAGAGTGAGAGTAGAAAGCACAGAGAAAATTTAGATTTTATTTTATTAAAACTTTATATACCCTCCCCTTTTGTTTTGCCAGTTTTTACCAGATTTTAAATTAAACTATTGAAATATGTGAACAGATCAATTGTTGGTTTTGTTTATTTATATAATTAATTTTTTATTGATGTACATCCTGGACTTCTAGAAAATTAAATACAATGGTAAACTAATCACAGCTGTGCACACCTATATGCGTCCATGTGTGTGTGTGTGTGTGTGTGCACTGTATATAGATCCTGTATGAATGTTCAGAAATGTCCTGTCAAATCTGTGAGGGTGAGTGCTAGCTGGGCTCTGTATCTCTCTGCCTGAACTTCTTTACAGCATTGGAGACCCGTGTGGGTCACAACCCCTCACCCAGAGCAGGACAGCCTGTCACAATCTCTCCCCTCCTGCCTACCAATAAGTTAATTGCTTTATTTTTAGATTTGAGTGGGATGAAGCAGCCCAGATCCCAGCTGCAGCCCACACAAACACAACCTACCTGTGACCACAAAGACACAAATATTCCATCTGTGTACGGCTTTGTACATGTCACAGAAACACGTCAGCCTCAGAGAAACCATCAGTATTACAAAATAATAACCATTTCATTGATAAAGACATCAAATCATCCGTTTGTCCTTTGTTTCTTGTAGAGGGATTTTATGTTTCATAAGTGCTTAGCAGAAAACCTTGCCTTGTCATTTAAATTTAGAAGAATTCGGTTTCTTAGAGATATGGCTCCTGGCAAGCATTGAATAGATTTAATTTTATTGTGCTTTGTAGTTGTATTTTGTTGATTGAATTCAGTAGTGGGAACAGAATCTGAGATTCTTTGCTTTGTTTGCATTTTACAGCTCTTATGCTTAAAATTGTCTTATTGATAAATTCAATGCTCTTGTATTTATACAGCTATTGCTTTAATTGTGTTTAATTTAATTGGTTTGATTGTAAGTATTGTATTGGAACTGATGTGAATGTAATAGAGCTATTTTAGCAAATTATTATATCGCACTATAGCTAGTACTTCTATTACCTCTTTAACTGCTGTACCTCTGACATCTTCTTAGTCGTCTACTACCACAATTATTGAATTGCTGTTTAAATGATCATTTACTCATTATCTCCACTGCTGCTAAGGAAAGCATTTCTTCTTTATGAATTTACTGAACTGGCCTGAATGAGATCAAAAAACATTTAGAAAATCTCTGTTTAAAGCTGAGAGCAAGCCTTGTTAAGCAGCAATTATTGTGTTGATTGGTCTCAAAGCTCACACCTAGACCCTCAGTAGCCTCTGCTGGGCCCATGGGGCCCTCTGAGCGCACACACACTGGACGGTTTTCCCTGTTAACAAAACTTGTGGAAAATAGTGCAACATCTACTCGTAGAAACACATGTGCAAACACAAATGCACACACACGCAAAGCCTCTACTTCCTGACTGAATCTTACTGATAATTTGCTCAGGCTCATTTGAATTTTAAGCACTTCTTTAATCTTCAAAGCCTAAATTGCTTTATGAATATGCATGATGTGGGCAGACTTTAGTTCATTACCTAGTTGTAAATTCTAATGACCATTAGGCCTTCTCAGTAATTGCCAATTGTTTTGCATTTTTGATTGGCCTATTACCATACGCATTCTGAACACATCAGCATGGCCTGTCAGACCTTCTGCGGAGAGAAAGCCAGTGTGCGTGTGTGTGCTTAGGCAGGGGAGGGGGTCTTGTGTTAAAAAAGCAAAGGTATGAACTGCTTCCCTGGTTTGCTTTTCTCATCCCGCATTTTGAGGGAGAAATGGAGGATGTAAATGAAAGCAATGTTTTGTATGTGAAGATTGAAAGTTCACTGGGAGATTTGACATATTTAATTTACTTGATGACTCCGCATACCCTCATTAATGTACTTTGCATACAGCGTTGCAGTTAATCACTGCTGATCAGACCAGGCTCAGCCCGGCACTATAACATACTGCAGAGATAGTGGAGAGAGACTCCTTTAAGCACTCAAATTACTCAAATTACACACACAGGTTTCTGTGCTTTAGGGGGACTTTCCATAGGCATAATGATTTTCATAATGTACACACTGCATATTCTATCCCCTAACCCTCACTGCTGGCTGGTCTCCACAATGTTGGTGTGTGTGACTTTTACCATCCTTGTGGGGTAAAACACACACACACACACACACACACACACACACACACACATGAGCGACTACACTCTCTGCATATGATTTTATTTTATGAGTACATGTATGCAGCTCAGTGCCTGTATTTTTTATGTTCCAAACCCTAGGAATCCCCTTCCCAACATGGAAGCAGATGCTGAACACCTACCCACAAACACACACATACACACTCTTGCTGGGATTCAAATGCTAGTGCCATTTTCAGAGTGATTTGTCTTACTAAGTGAGGCTCTCTGTTAACATGCTGAGGGAAATTAATTAAATCTTTCAGCGCGTTGAGTGTGTTCCTCTGCATGTGGACATGTGGCTGTAATGCTTCCAGATCTCAAAAATGTGTTTGTATGGCATTGGACTCATATGGAAATATGACACACACATATACACACACACACACATTTTGCCTCGCATTGGTGTATGCATTTCCCCAAAGAGAGGGACTGTCATGTGTAATTGAACCAGAGTGTGAGAGAAGGCCTGTGGAAAGAAAATGTCAATCAAATAAATTCATGCAGATATTAAAATTAGCTCAGACAACTAGATAAAGAAGGTAAGCTAAAACAAAAGAAAACAAATATATAAACAAAAAATAAAAAGGAACGAAAATGAACAAATATGATAAAACAAACAAACAAACAAACCAAAAACTCAAGGGTAAATGCTTTCCTCTGTTGTTATTTTTAATATTTTGTATATTACATTTCTCATCTTCCTTCTCTCACAAGTCTACGCCAAAAGTGCTTTAAGGGAGTGTTGAAATCTACATTGTGATGAAAAAGAATTCTTAATCAGGGAGGAGAGTAACTTACATACAGTGCAGAGCAGCACAATTCAGTCTTAGAACAGACGCGCTGTTTTCAGGAGGGGAGGGAGGGATGAGCCGGAGAATGGGGGTCGGGGGACTCGACAGGCACTCTTTCCTCAGGACTTCTTTAGCCATACCCTGGCTGTGTGCACGCTTCAAAGTTGTTAATATTCAGCTGGGAAACTGTATCCAGAACACAAATAAATTATTAAGTGCATGAACTTTTTAGGCAGTAAGATGAACTGATGGGGCACATCTGTGAGATCCAGGGTCTTTTTTTATTTGTGTGTGTGTGTGTGTAGTGTGGTGTAGTATGGGTTTCTTCGCATGGGCGTGTTTGTGTGTATGTGCAGAGTGGATCTGCCCTTTCCGACTTCCCAGCCTCTGGTCTCCGGCCAAGGGCATGCATAATTGATTCCACACGCGCTATCATTTTCTTGATGTAATTGCCTTAGTAAGATATGATGAAATCTAATGGATAATTTATCGTCTCAAAATGGGTAAAGAAAGAACGAAACGCTGGTGGATGTTTAGGGGGATGTTGTGGGGGGTGGGGTTGTCGATTTGACTGTGTCCCATCTCAGCTGGGCAGCACATCTGATCTCTATAATATGTACTGATTAGTCATCTTTTCTTCTTGATTAGCAGACTTAAAAACTGAACACTCCACCTTTCCTACAGACTTGATCAATCTCTCAGTCCTGTAAGTCCATCTGTGTCTAATTCTGCCTTTCAGTCTTAACATCATCATCTTTCTTTCTTTCTTTCTTTCTTTCTTTCTTTCGCACCTGTTGATGCATGTGTACAATAGAGACTCTTCTCATCCTTTGGGAAATATGTTTTTTGTTTGATTGAGATGTCTTGCTCTGAACTGCTTGTAGTCTGCTTGTGTGATCTGTTGTATGCAGAATGCATTTGCTTTGTGTGTGTGTGTGTGTGTGTGTGTGTAAGTGTGAGATGAGATCCTGGCACAGACTCTGGACTGTTTGTTTCACAGTGGGGGTTGTGAACCGTGTCTGTTTGTGCTCTGAACAGGAACCTATCCCTGATGGGTGCTGCTGTCTCTAGCCAGTTGCCTGAACTCATACAACACACACACACATACACATGCATGCATAAACACGCAGTGGGGCTTTACCTGCTCGTGTTGTGTCTGTCTTAAAGGGACAGTACACACAAAAACAGTGTCAACTTTGTTCAGTTCCTGCCATTTACGCTCATGTTGTTCCATACCTATATGACATTATTCTTATGTGGAACACAAAAGAAGATATATCAAAGCTACTTTTTTTAATATAATGAAAGAGGATGAGGACAGAGGACAACCGTGGTAACCATTCACTATCATTTTATGGTAAAGAGCAGTTTGGACAATCTAGATAACTCTCCTAGATAACTAACCCTTTTGAGTTCTATACAAAAAAGAAAGTCATTTGCCTGGTTTGGACTGACATGTGAGTAAACAATGACAGGATTTTCATCTCTGGATGAGCTATCCCTTTAATTCTTGTATCAGTTATCAGCAGAAAACATACTAATGCCTTGTCAACGCTATTTTAGTGCACAGCATGAGTCAACGTCTCTCTTTGTGAAGAGGTTTTTATGGCTGAAACTTCATATTTATCAGCTGTTTAATGAATAAAGCAATTTGATAAATGTAGTATCTGATTGAGGAAGAAAATATAGAATGCTGTTTTTGATTAAGAGAGACAAAAAATGAAGTAAAATCACCACGTTTATAAAACACTGCAAAGTACTAAAGTATTTTCTAAAGTCTAGTTCATGTTCCCACTTTGTTCTGCACTTTTCTTTTTTTTCTTGAGCTTCATTCTCTCTGTTGCATGTCATTCCAGGGAAAATCCAGGAGCTGCATGTGTCTCAACACGTCTGTGGCTATTGCTAACCATTCTTTTTATCTCTTCACTCTCCTGCTCTCTCTCTCTCACACATTCTCAGTTTTCATCTCTAATTCTCTGCACCATTATTCATTATTTTAAATATCACTCTGTATTAAAGTCACAGACACTGGCCCACGTGGACACACGTGGACGCTTTTAGACAATGTCTTATATTTCATTTTATTGGAAATCTAATAGTAAACCAAGTGACATCTGCAAATAAACAGTGACAGAGCTTTTCTCAAAACTACCTTTACTTTAATGGAATCTCTTGTAAACTCAGTTCCCCTAAAATCTGTAGTTTGTGTCTACTAATTTATTTAAAAATGCTGCTTGGTTTATTATTTTGTTATATAAAATGTAATGCAAGTATATTTAAAAGATACCCAGATACTTTTTGGGGCCACTGTATGTTATAATACAGAAGAGGCAATCCAGGTCAGAGAAGGATCGGTCACGCACATCTGTGCCTGTGAGGGGGCATTGCAGAAGAGAGGGAACTGCTACACAAAGACAAAATTGTCCAGTGGGTCCATTAGCCTTCTTGGACTCAGTGTGGTCAAACTGGCTGAGCCAGACAGGATGATAGATTGCTTTGTCAGAGTCCCAGGGTGAGCCCTAAACCTGAAGTACTTTGTTTATCTCCAACAGAAAGGGAAAGGCTTTAGAATAATCTACGTCTATTTCTTTTTTAGAGAAAGGGAGGCTGCTGAGGGTTTGGAGGTGAGGGAGGTGCTGGGTAAAGGAAAAGTGCTAGGGCCCTATGGTGGTTTTCCATTAACAGATGAACTTGGCCGAGGTCCAGCTGTTTGATGAGACAGTGTCATAGCCCGCACTCACTCACGCTAGCCTTTAGAATCTCTCTCTCTTTCTCTCTCTCTCTCTCTCTCTCTCTCTCTCTTTCTCTCTCTCTCTCTCTCTTTCTCTCTCTCTCTCTCTCTCTCTCTCTCTCTCTCACACACACACACGTTCTTTCTGTCCCTCTCTCTTTCTCTCTGTCTGCTTGTCTTTTTTCTGTCATTCATTTTTATTCCCTTCTTCATTTTTATTCCCTTCTCTCTCTCTCTCTCTCTCTCTCTCACACACACACACACACACTCGCTTTACCTGCTGATGATACCTCAAATGTTTCCAGGTTCATTTTTTGCTAAAGGCAAAAACAACGCTACTTTTCTCTTCACCAGCTGCACACCCCCACCCTCCCCAATGTCAGAACCAGTTTAGACCGGTTAGCTGGCCTTTTAGCCAGGACTCCGTCATCTTGCTTTAGCTTGGAGGACTTTCGAGAACAAAAACAAAACAGCAAAAGAAAATGAAAGCACTCTGCTTGTGACCGGAGGGTCATCACTGGTGATTTCAAGAAAAGAGGGTGTGCAAATTAACTCAAAGAAATGCAGTCAGGCACAGAAGAACTTGATTTGTGGAAATTATATTTCATTGAGAAATGTGTGTTTTCAGTGCTCTTTTTGTGACCGCTCAGTCCATTAAGCGAGACAGGAGCTAAGCTGGGGCTAGAGCAGGCCATGAAACTGACATGAAGGGCTTTTGGTTTGTTGCATTTTACCCATGTGTGTTTAGACGAAAGGGTCACATATTGAGTGAGCTGTAGCAAGGGCATTTCCAAAGTAGAGTGTGTCACTGTCCATCCAGCTGCTCTGTGACCGCCTGCCTGATCTCCACTTGCTAAGCAGCTCTTTAAACCCCTGGAACCCTGATGTATGACCCACTTACCCTCAGCCAACAGAGGACACCATTGATTTTTCCCTCTTCTCTGAGGGATGGCCAGTGAACTCTGGGCCAGCAGTGACCCAGGGACAGTGATTCATTAGTTGGCACTATGCTTCATAACTCTGTGTTCTCGTTCTATAGTACTGCAGTAACTGGTGTAAATTGGAGTTGCTGTTCTCTGATTGGTTTGTCATGTCCTGTTGTCCTCTAGTAAACCCATGAACCTCCCTGAACTGTTGGCCATTTATTTTACTGCAGTAGATTTTATTTAATCCCTGATCACTAGTTTTATTATATTAAATCTGATATGTAAAGCATCTTTAAACATTCTATAGTGGAGTGGTTTGGAGAAGGGGGAAGGACTTTCTGGAACATTGTGCTGTAAAAGCTTTTACTCTTATCTGAGACACACCCACCTCCCCACCTTGTGCTAGCTGCTATATCAAAGGTGAGTTTGGACACAGGGAACAGAGGTCAGTATTGGCCAGTATTGGTTAATCAGCCGTGCCACACACACACACGCACACACACATCTGCCTTACAGAATTCTGTTTGGCTCTGACACAGCCGTTTCAGTTATTCAGTGGATCTCACTGCTGGCCATCAACTGTCAGTCGCAGTTTGGCTGAGGGTGTGAGGAGTGTGTAGTAAAAAGTGCTGATCCGTGCAAAGCATTTGTGCCACATTGGAGATGTTTGGTGCTATGAGGTTTTTTGAATGATAGATGACATAGTCGTTTAGAATTTTCCAGAACCATGGAATTAAATCTGTTTTCCTTTTGGAAAAGGTAGTCTGTGTGCATGTGTGTGGGTGGGGGGTGGGTTTATTCACTTTACTATCTTTCTCATACACAGCACAAAATGTTTCTTTCTTTATTAGTATTTTGTATTATTTTTATCATCAAATGTCTATTTTTTGCTCAGCAGTTAGTATTCTTGTTTCAGGCAATAACCTGACTAAATTTTATTAGATGTATGCTTATGCATTTTGCTTGTATTCCATCATTTTTTACAGGACAAACATACTGATAAAGAAAATTGCTTTTTGCAGCGCAGCATTCTGCATGTCGCCAGATTGTAATGACATAATCTTACCTATTAAGGTTGTTAGTGTTTATTGAGTAATTCTAACCCAACAATTTTGGTGAAAAGATTCCCTGGTGATTTTTATTTTTGCTCAAAAATATGTTTTCCAAAAGGTGACATTGTATGTGTGTGTGTGTGTGGCTGACCTGAATACTTAGTCTAGAAGTTCTTCAAGCAATATTTGGAGAACCGGTTTAGTGTCTCTCCAGCTCTTTCCCTGAAGTTACAGGAACTGCCCATAAAATGTGAAAAGACTTCGGTCAAACGCAGCCTATGTATGTATGAGCCCTTAGATGATCGCCCATGCGTCCATATGTGTTGTGTGCTAAACTGTTAGAGAATGAAGATTTTATACCTTAACACCAGTGAGTCTATTAAACAAACCAATGTCTATACACACACACACATATATATATATATATTTTGGTGGCAGATATGCAGATTACTGTATGCGTGCCATGTGAGTCAGCTGGCATTTCAGAGTGTGTTCATGTTGCCTCATGTATGTGGGTGAAAGGCACAGACTGCGGCACATGTAACCAGACTGGGGGCAGAAAACAGAACACCAGATGTAACCACAGTCCAGATACAGCTCGACCTGAGTTAGAGTGATGGGTCAGTTGTACATTGAGACGTTACATGGGTAGGTAAGGAAGGACAGTCTCAACATAGACAACATGGAAATCATTACACCCTGCCCACCATCTTAGCTGGCTTGGATTTCTAGAGATAGATGTAATCTGGCTATGTGTGTATTAAATGGCACAGAGCAAACTCGATACTATATCGTACAAAATTTGGTCGCCAGGCTATTTGTGGCAATATGTCGTTACACAAGGTCCAGAAACAATGTAATGCATTTTATTTGATATTAGTGTTACACTGCCTACACATACAGAAACCTTAAAAAACAAAAGTCCCTTGACACCAACTGAAACAATAAACTCCTTTACTTCCTCCTCTTACTCCACTTCCTCCCCTTACTTCCTCCTCATATGTCTTTCCTTCCACACTTAACTGTTATCACCCTCTTCATGTTTTCACTCAATTTTAAAGGGTTTTTAAAGTTCACCTAAAATGTAAATTTGGTGAACTCATGTTGTTTTAAACGTATATGACTTTCTTCTGTAGCTTTGTGTGGGAAACAGATCGAAATTAAAGTCGTCATTGATTGTTAATCTCCCCCTCCATTGACTTGAGAACAGTTGCGACTGTAATCGGTCTGATTTGTGACTCTGTTTGTGACCCGTGCAAGAAAGAAAGTCATATGTTTTGATGAGAATGACATGATGGTGAGTAAATAATGATAGAATTTTTGTTTTTCTGTGAACTGTTTCTTAAAATGAAATCAGAGGGTGTCAGGACTTTAAAGGAACAAAAGAAATGAGTAATATTTTAACCGAGAGACTCGTCCACAGCTCTGATCTTAATCTGTTCACGTCAGTGGAGAACAGGCCAATAGGGTTGTTGGTGTTGGAGTTTGATGTATGGATTATGTTTACTGTGGCATATTTTGTTTGCGTGTGGGGGCCGTGAGATTGGACTGTGTGATGAATGGACATGCCCTCCAGATTCACATCAGCACCTGCGCACCCTTCCTTTCCTCCATCCTGAACACCACAGCCAAAAACTGCCCCCACACACCCCTGATGTGCCTCCATTTATGGGGCTATAATTGGCTTAAATTAAAATCAAGTGCAGTGACAAAAAGCCTGCATATTTTGTCTTTCAGAATTTGTTTATATAACCCTTTTCTCGTTTACTGCCAGTTCCATAAAAGGATGTACCAGTGTTTATCTTGGATACAGGTTCATCCACTGTTAGATGTTTCTATTTAGTTATGCAAACGTGACGTCTCCCTGCTTGCAGGGGCCAGAGTATATGTGATGTTTGCTTTTGGGCTGTGTGGAGTCTTGTTAAAGTGCCTTTTATTAACAGTTTGCCTGAACAAGAGCTATTTGGCATCGAGGCGGCACAGTGCTTGTTTGTGAGCGTGTGTGTGAGAGAAAGAGAGAGAGAGCAGTTTCCACTGCTATTACTCCTGCAGAAGGGCCATCATAAGCCACATCAGGACCCTTAATGGGCCCCAGTCCACAACTGATAGCTTCAACGTGGCCAACAAAACGCTAAAATATCCAGACACCTATATGCTCATAATCCATTAGGATATAAGCATGGAATGCGTAGCGAAATTAATCTACGCGGCTGAAAATGTGGGTGTTTTTTCGAATTCCGAAATGTGGTGGAGTTTTTGGCGCGAGCTCTGTGGTTTGCATAAGAGCATAGGCCGGTGGCGTCTGTGTGGGGTTGAGAGGTGAGTGTGTGAGTTTGATCTGCTCCATTGTCTTCACTCTTCACACAGTGCTCTCCAGTGAGAAGTAATCAATAGCAGCAGTGGCTGACTCTCTGCCTTTGTCTGCGGCTCTCTGCAGCTGCTGAGAGACAGTTTTGACATCTCGGCATGCCGCGGGCAAACTCTTACCCTCTCTCTCTCTCTTTGGCGTACACACTCACGCACACACATCATGCCAGCCTGGCTGCTCTTTGTTCACTGCTTTGCTGTTCTGCCTTTCCGGCACATGGAGGGGCTTGTGTAGGAGTGTTGCTCTTTCTCTCTCTCTCCCTTTATTTCTCTCCCTCTCTTGCCCTCTTTTTTTTAACATTCCATTTTTATAACTCGGCGCTGTTAAACGCATTACACCGATTCCATAAGCTGCGCTGTTCTGCTCTGGAGAGCTGACGCTGTGAACTCTGACCTCTGCCAGACTTTATAGCCTTTTAACAAAAAGTTGTTAATGCCTTTGATAAGTTGCGGGTTGGCTGTATATGCGAGGGAGCGTGCGTGGAAGGCCGTGGGGGAGGAGACTGTTTCTGACCTCACTGCTTGAGCTCGGGCTGTATCAGTAGCCAAAGAGTCATTGGCTCTTGAGTTATTTTTAACAGTACGGTAGTTTTTGCACAGGATGGGGGGAGCTGTACTGATACTGTAATTGCACTCAACAAATGCAGTTTTACTTTACTGTGATGAGGCTGGCAAGGCTGGGATTTTGTATGGATGAATGTCTGTTTGAGTTGATCGAGGCTGAATGTGACCCCAGCTAACAATTTTAGGCTGTAAGAACATTGCCCTTATGTTTCCATTAAGTAACATAAACGTTTAAAATGTTATTTTGAACATTCTATGCCCATTTTATTAATGTTACTGGTTGATTATATAAAGGTTAAAAAACTATTTAAAATTCTGTAACGTTTTAACATGTTCCACTAATAACTTAAAAATATATAACGTTAAAAATTTCTACTAATATTACGGCAAGAATTTTTTTGATAACTTTGAGAGAACTTTTAGAGCATGTTAGCCTATGTTCTGAGAATGTTCCCTGTTGTCCTGCTGTGATGGCAGGACAGAAACTCTTTCATGTCTTTGAAGGCCGACTGGGCACTCGGACAGAAGCTGAAAGACCTGCTGTGTGTGAAGCTGTAATTGACACCAGTGTCCAAATGAAGCTCAAAAGCAACTCACAGTTTTAAACTGAATGACCCGGTTTGATTTTTAGGTCTTTGTAAACATAGGCTTATTATATATTTTTTCTTTTTTAATGAATGTTTTTAGTTTATGGTCCCAATGGGCTTTTGGTTTTTTTCTGTATTTGAATGCCACACACTTGGGCAGGCAGGCACACAAATACAGGGTTGCCAAAATAACTTCTTCCCCACACCTGCCAATAGCTGGTAAATTGAGGAAATTTACTGCCCATAAATATTCTCCTTGCTGGCCACAAAACTTTCTTTTTAATTAAAAAGGGATATATAACATGATGACACATTTTATTCACTCGCCAAAGCCCATTTTTCTAACTTTTTTTTTGGTAAGTGTGAATTTTGGACCCTGCACATGGATGTACAGACACATAGTTGCAGGATTCTGATTCATGATGACTGCTGGAATTTCACTTATCCTGTGTTCAACAACTTCTTTCTCTCCCGTTTTGTCTTCCTGTTTTCCTCTCATGGCCCCTATGACCAAACTCAGATGCTTTTCTGCCTGACCAGACAGTTGTATGTGAGGCCTGTTAGCAGCGGAAAGCAGAATTCTCTGGTGACCCATTTGCCCTGCAGACCGAAGGACTATGTAACACTCTTCATCTGTCCACCACTCCCTTGTTTCTTTCTTTCTTTCTTTTTTTTACACAGAAATGAAAAGCTCACTGACACAGAGGACTTCCCAGCTAACAATTTTTTGGTTGTAAGAACGTTTCCCTAACATTTCCATTAGTAACAAAAATGTTAAAAATGGTATTCTGAAAGTTCTAGGATGTTGTTTTTTTTCATTTTTTTTATTTTGTATCAATGTTATTGCTTGAACGTTATTCAAACATTTTTTAATTCTGTAACATTTCAGTTCCACTTAAGAATACATTTTTTGATATATAAAGTTAATAAATATGGTTACTGCAGAAAAGTTTTTTGCTGAGAGAACTTTTAGAGAACATTAGCCAACGTTCTGAGAACATTCTCTGTTAACTGGGTCCAGGCTCTGGTGTAGGTGAGTGTGTACCTGGAAGAGAGTGTGTAAGAGCAGTGCAAAGTGAGGTCAGTCTATATTCAGCTAGCTGTCTGATCTATAAACTGATCCATGTTTCTGCTGACCTTCAGAATGGGGCGACCCCAGCATAACAGGACCGGCAAACACACATCTGACCTGGACTGCAGTTCTGGCCAGTGGGGCCATAAACAGGCTGGGCTGCTCCAAACCGCTCTTTAACAAGAGCATGCAAAGAGTTGTTATGAACTGCAAGGGCGAGCACAGTTCAGGATTGATTTTCTGTGGGTATATATGTGTGCGTTTGTAAGTGTGTGCGTGTTTGTTTTAAAGGGGAACTGGTGACCACAGGAGGTGCTGTGTCTCTACACAGATGCCCTGCTGTTTATCGGCTCTGCTCTGCATGCATAATTTAAATGGGGACCTTAGCCACACAAATTAGAGATGGCCTCCGTTATCATTCATAATTCTCATCTGATAACCGCTAATAACAGCCCTCTCCCTCCTCCGACGACACTCGCTGCATAATGGACCTAACAGCCTTAACCAAATTACCTCCAATACGTATATGCCACAAGGCTAATAAAGGCAAATAAATGTATTGCGGGCTGGGTAGCCCAGTGCCTCCTAATGCACATAAATCCAGGTTGGCTGGCTCTCATTACCCTGTGTGTGTAGCTAAATCCTGCCTCTATCATGTCCTGCTCCCCCAGTGACCACTAGCTGCCAAGTCAGAGAGGCAAGCTGCCAGTAATCAGCGCATGATTCCCCTCGCTCATCCTCGTGGATTGAGCAGGCCGCCGCTGTCATAGCCTAGTCTGAATAGGCTAGAAATGGTCTCTGTGGAGATGAGGGAGATTTGTTTGCCTAACTGGTTACCCCTCCACCACCCTGCTTACTGGTTACCACCCTAAACTCACTTGTGCTGATCTTCATTTGCCTGACACACACATAGGACAGTCAGATGATTGTAATGGAACTGATAGAGTTTTGAAGTTTTGGGATATAAAAACAGTAATATTGATTGGTGATACACAAAATGTTGGCCCCAGCTAACAATTTTAGGTTGTAAAAATGTTTTCCTAATGTTTCCATTAAGTAACAAAAACATTAGGAACATTCAAAAGTTTTTTGCACATTGTATTAACATTTTACTTGGTTGTAAGAATATTATTCAAACTTTATAAAATTCTTTTTTAAAAAACTTTTAAAACAGTTCACTAACAACTTTAGAATAATATTTTTGATATATAGGATATATAATGTTAAAAAAGTTTGACTAATGTTACTGCAAGAATGGTTTTGGTAACTTTGTTAGATATTAGATGCTGATAACAGATTTGTTAGTTCTTCTGTCCTTGTCAGTAGATAATAAGGATTTTGTTTAAAACATTTTTAGTGAATTTTGAGTAAATATTGTGTAGAATAGGTGTTTTCAGTAATCAATTGGCATCTTTTAATTGTGTTATGTATATACAGGCATTATATAGTCCCTCTGCTCTCTTGATATCAGCTTCAGTATTGGCCAATGAAAAATCTATATTAGTGGAGCACTTGTGCTAATGCAGTAGTCACTTGGGGTGATGCAGTTGACTGTTTGTGTAGACTGGGTACCTGTGGACACTGTCTGATGTGTGTTTGTAGCAGAACATCTGGACATGACAAGAATGCAGAAGTGAGAATCTTCCACAGCAGACTGAATCACCCCCCTCTATTCACTATGCTTTATGTCATTACCAGAGGTTGTGAGTGGCCTCCAGTTCTCTGTTTCTCCTCTATCACTCTCTCTGTCTGTCTTTCTTTTTCCTGTTTATGAACGAATATGTGGCATTTGGAAATTCATGCATCTCACCTTGTTGCTCTCTCTGGGACGAGGTTTACCAGACTCGCATGTCTTCTCCAGACAGCTTCACCTCTCCATATCTGAGAAAAGGAAAGAAGAAAACGGGTAGTAAAAACAAAACCGAGAGTGCAGCGTCCCAGAATGCTTTTTGTGTTGTTGCCTCAACTTTTTCCTGTGAATCAGCTGATTTTTTTTTTCAGTTTGCAGGGTGTTTCCTCCTCTCTAAAAATACTCTCTCTCACCTGTGTGTATGAGAGAAAGCACGCAAGATGATGTGTCTGTTGGGCTTTTGGCTCTTAAACACACACATGGTGGTTTTTGTGTGGTGCTCTATCGCTCAGAGCTCAGCCACAACCTGCCAGGCCCTGTCTCAGATTCCCACGAAGGGCGTGTTGAGACCTTGTCTAATGACACAGTACCATAGAAGCTGCTCAACCTGTCCCCCTTCTCCTCCTCCAGTTTCCCCCTTCTTCCATGTGCTAATCTTCTGCTCCTTGACTAGGTCCAAACGGTCGCAGCTTGACGGAGTTCAGATTGGAGAGCCAAGACTTGATTCAGACATGTGGAGCCGGGGTTGAAAAGGAGACGTTTTTATATCTACCTATAAATCCTTATGTCTCACTCTTTTCTTTTCTCTTTGCCACCCCTTCCTCTTTTCTCTGCCCTCTTTTTTGTCTTTCACTCTCTGTTTTTACCTCCTTGTCTCCTACTTGGCCCCAGACTTTCATACAAAAGCATGTAGACCCATTGTTGCATGAGAAAGCGGGTCATTGGTGGGTTCAGGACTGGCTAATCAGGGAGAGGGGCAGAGTTTAAGGGAAGGAGGCGGGGTTATGGGGCAGACGAGTTACGCCACCCTGTGAGGGTGTCCCATCCGTCGGGGGAGCTGGGACTGTCCACTCCCCTGTTTCCCAGGCACCCGGGTGTCTCTCTATGGTTACACAAAATGTCTGCACGACTCCCCTGCTGCCAGGGTCTATTATTAGTAAGTGTCAGTCAGTTATCTGAGAGTAGTGCTTTTAGCTGCCATTTAAGTGGCTGACACTCAGGTTTTGCAGCAGATTAAATGAAATTTTAGGCACAGTTTGGCTTGGCTGCGAGCGGACAAAGGAGGCAGCTGTTGTTGGAAATGTAATCTGCCACCACCGGGAAAAGGGTGCCGTAGCTGACGCTGCCCACCGACTCTCCAATCTATTTGCCGCTTTATTTCCAACAGAGCCAAAAAGTACAAAAAATGACAACCTCTCTATTCTCATCTAGCACATTTGAGTACATTTAAAGAACCAGCATGGTTTTGCCTTTCCAAAGTTGTGCAAACGGTAAACTATTTAGATATATCTAAATGTTAGATATATATTTATAAATGTAGACATATATTTATAATCTATATAACATATAGATTAATACTGTCATGTCCAGGTGTGAAGCTACAGACAGCTTGACATTTTCATAAACGTGTGTGTGCAGTACTGTAGGTCAGGGGGGATTTCCTGGTCTGCTTTACTGTACCGTGACTCTTACAATGGCACAGTGCCCTGCCCAGCACTGCTTATCAAGTGACATACCAAAGTTTCTTGCAGCTTTGTTTTTTGTCTTTTCTCTCCACCTGTTTTGGACACTTAATGTGTAATAGGTGTGTTCACATAGCAGGGCCAAAGCCAGTTTTTTCGGTATATTTATATTTTATACATGTCTGTGTCAGAATCAGAAATTAACTTTTTATATAGAAAATGTTGTTAGCATTGTTACATCATTGTTACATTTTAAATAACTGTTTGGTGTTTGTTACAGTAAAAGGCTCTCTAATTTCTGCAATCATAGTACATTTTTGATGCAAACAATATTGAAAGTTTTGTAAATAGTTTTGCCAACAATATAATAAAAATGTAACATTTTATATATTTTAAAAAACAAAGAGCATTTTATGCCCCCATATTTTAAATGTCAGAGACTTTTTTTGCATTTTCAGTGGCATTTCTGCCCCCAGCCCTAAATCATTTTTTACCCTGGTGCGCATGATCGTCACAGGAGTGTGGAGTTTACAGGGCCCACACTCTTAACACGTGAAAAGTGACATTTGCAAATGAGTGCAGAAAGTAGAGGAGGACTAAACTGTGAACAACATCAGTTTTGGTGCGCCCGTTTCCTCACACAGCTGCGGGCCAGAGTGTATTGATGTCAGCCGGCGTTTGAAGCCAGTCTGTGCTAAGTGCTTTGTTCTGTTATTGCGATCTGATTGTCTGTTTTCAATGAAATGGATTAGTTCCACTTGTCCACTGTGCAACAACATAATTTCACTGTGTTCAAACTGGCTTCTAAAAACAGTCTGATACTGTACAAAGCTGTGATATTTACAAATAAAAACGTAGTTTGTAGCACAGCCTGGATTTACATTATCGGTTTGGCTGGTAGCCATAAAGGGCAGTAACCGTAAAGCCAGCGTGTTGCTGTACTTACGTTCTCTTATATAACTTGTGTTCCATAACGCAGTACAGGGTCGAGGGCCGGGCTCAGAGGTGCAAGGTCGGGGTCAAAAATTAGAAGCCGAAACAAGATCACTTGTGCAGAAGGAAAATTTCGCCTACACAAACTCATAGTGAGACTTGGTGTCCTTTATTCATCTCCACAGCTGGAAAATCCCAGTAGTCAAGGCCTCTCGTTCAGATGGGTTTGGTGAGGTTTCTAGAAACAGTAAACATACTGCATCATAATAAATGTCAGAGGCACACACCTCTCTCTTTTTCCCTCATGGTTTTTTTTTTAGAAAATGCTCTAGAGAGATGTGTGTGTGTTTTGTTTCTTTTGGGAAGTCCAAGTGTTTGTGATAAGCATCAGAGATATGTTCCTTCAACCCTGGTGACCTTACAGAAAGCTCCCCCCCTCACTTCCTCATACCCTGATTCACGCCACCCCTATGAGATCTGTGATCTATAGGACCCCGAACACATTTTTGGCAGAGCGTGCAGGTAATGTCCCAGCATGCTTTGAGTTGTGGCTCCTTGCTGTGTTTAAACCTGATTTATTGACTTTAGCTGATGAAGAGGGCTTGCAGGTACAACTACAGTAATTAAGATTTTTACATCGGTTGTGTAAGCGGCCTGGGTACGAACAGGTCACATTTTTGCTGATAAATAGATGGTTTTCTTGGTCTCTGTATATGAAAAGGCCCTCATGCTGAGCTCAAAGCTTTTGCTTTGTGTCCATCTCATACCACTAACTCTACGCTGAGAAACATGGACACAGATGAAACAAATGTTAATATGTTCATTTATGCAGAAAAGGCGCGGACTGTGGCTGTACTTGCTGGTTGTTAAAAGCAGTGTTTCCAGCCCCAGTGCTGAGCTGTCAGCGGTAACACGATGGGATGATATGGATTAGAACACTTGTATTGAATTATCTGTGGGACTGGGACTAAATGTGTGTAGAAGCTCTGCCATGAAGAGTTAGATTGAGCTCCAAAAGCCACAGACCAGCATGCACAGCATCCATCTTACTGCCCTGTTATTGATGGTAAATGTTATGCTGTAGTATTAATGTCTTCTTTCCACACCATACTAATGTCCCTTCAACATTATATCAATGTTTTGTTGATATTTCTAAGAACAGCAGTGTAAAAAAATAGTCTAAAATTCTAGCAACACTAGATGACGTTGACTGACAGCCCAGTGAATCTTAGCAGGGAAAAAGCTGCTTATGTCTTAAGTGAATGTAAACAGGCAAGACGCAAAATCAGATGTGTTGAAAGATCAGATCTGTGCATTAAGCCTTGTAGTGTACAAGCAGCCTTAGACTCTCATATGTATCAGACACATGAAGGAGGCCCTTCAATGTCCTTCACAGTAACCTAAAGGTCTCACTCTCTCTTTTCTTCTCTGTAATTTCTCTCTCTCTCCTAATGGCTACGGCCTGCTAAAGGGTGCAGTAGAAGGGTCAGCCTGAATTTTTTATTCTGATAAAGTGCAGGGCCACAGAGTGGCTTTGAGTCATGCGCTCTGTCCCGCATGAATAAAACACACACACACACAGACAAGTGCTTGCCTACTCACCCCTGCATCACTAATCTGTTTTATCAGTGTGTTGACTAATGGTTGAGATTGTTTTATGACCGCCTGGAAGCAGTTTGTTTTCGGTTTTTCCCCTCTGATGTCTTTGTCATTATCATTTTAACACCCACCCCTTGTCCCACTTCTACTTTCGAACTTTTACACACTTTTATGGTCATACATGCACGTCAGCCCTGTGTTACCGTATATCTGACACTTACGTGCACGTACACACGCTGCTAATGAGCCCAAGCAGCAGATTTCAAGCCCAAAGGTTCATGTGGACATTGAGTTCAGGACTGAGGTGCACGTACTCCTTTCGCTGTAATAAAGATACAATAGAGAAATACTTAGCTAAATTATGTGACGGAGATCAAATGCAGGTGTTGCTGGGCAAGGGCAGCCATGCATGTCACAGCCAATTTATATTTAAACTGCGCAGAAACCAGCATGCACTACAGTATTCATCCTCTGTAAAATAGATTAGTTAATATCTATTTTGCTGAAGTTTATTTAATTCCTTTTTTTAGTATTTTATATTATATATTGTTACTGTTGTGTTAACATTTCTGGTGTCCTAATTTAATTTTTTTTAACATTATCTTGTCTGCTATTTATTAACATTTATTAAGATTAGTGTTTTATGTTTTTTGTGCATATATAGATGCTTTAGCAACATTGTATGCAAAACAGACATTCCAATAAAGCACTTTGAAATTAACAGACAGACAGAGAGAGAGAGAAAGAGAGAGAGAGAGAAATCATTCATTTATGCTTCATGAATTGTGAGAGAGACTTGTATACCTCACAGGTCTCTTGATACCTTCACTCTTTCTCTGTCTGTCTCTCTCTCTCTTTTCGCTATCCTATATAATACAAATAGTTCAAAGACAATACCTCTTTGGTATAGGATCTAACACCAATTTAATATAAAGTCAGGCGTATTTATGAGAAGCATTAAACTAACATGTCATTTGCCAGTAACTGCTTCAGCATTACAGCCCAGGTCTCCAAAACACGTGTCTGAGTGGAGAGAGAGTGAGCAGACCAGGTGTGTTCGAGTGGTTAAGATGAGGGCAGGCCTGCAGGCCCACTGCGCTCTCACCAGCCGGCCATGCGCCAGTCGAGAGGAATGAAACAGCACTGCATTGGCAGCTCTTAAAACAGTGGTGTGTTTGTGTGTGGCCCCGTGTTCCCGCTGCACTGGATAGATGTGTTAAGAGCTCTCTCTTAAAGGCATGGATGTCACATGTTCTCCACAGACCTAGTGGACAGTCACACAGCTGGAGGCGGCAGTCAGGAGGATGGTGTGATGTATCAGGTCAGATGGAGTTCTGTAGAGTTTAGAGTTTGGTTTCTCTGTCTCAGATATAGTACAGTGGAGTCCAATAAATGAAGCTTCAGAATTTTTGAAAAATGTAAATCAAAATAACGAATAAGAAATTTTTGGATTTTAGGATTTGTGCATTAATTAAAAAAGGTAATTTGTGCTTAAAAATAAATTTAATCATACATTATCATTAATTATCAATAAGCTGCAATCTGTAACTTTTTTGGGTAAAAAATGAACAAAAATTAGATATTGAGCAAGTACATAACGGATCAATGTCCAAAACAATGTTTTTACCTTACCCCTATTTACAACAGTAAGCTTATAATAATGGTTTATAATTTGAGCTGTCGGGTCCAATTTCCTGGGAAATGTCAGCTTGGCTTCTTTTGACTTCAACCTACACACTGAAAAGTACGTAAAGTAACCCTTTTTAAAATTTTATATTTTTTCAAAGGTTTGGATTGCAGGTTTAAAAGAAAAAGTCAGATACCAAATACTGAGAAATTTTGAGTATACAAATTTCCAGTTCAACTTTAACTGAATTTATTTGATTTGTAGTAAAGAAGTTTTAAAAGGTTTAAAGTAGATAGATTTAAAAGTGGTCTAAAAATCTCTCAGGACCCCACTGTATTGTAACAGTGAACTGTGAACAGTGAGTTTTACATGTTCACCCCTCTTCAATCTATAATTACCCCATCTCTGATATTAGAAACTATAATTCCTGTGTCAAATTGAAGCCATGTATGTTATGGCTACACAAAGAGGTTTTGAGTGAACTGGGGGCTAGCTGAAGGGTGAGTCACACAGTTCCTTTGGAAATGAGATAGGGAGTGTTTGTTAGCTTTGACACGGTTGCTGGGTTTTGCTCTCTCTGGCCTTGGCTGACGTTACCTCTGGTTCTTGCCCCGGCACATCCAGCCTGTTTGTTCTGCCCCCTCCCCACAGGCCCTACCAAAAGCAGAGAAAGGCAAAGGCAACAGCGAAACCCAGACAGGGAACACTAAGGGGATTCTGAGAGTGCAGTGTGGGGACCGCAAAGACAAAAACCAGTCGGAAGAGACTTGAGAACAGGAATTCTGAAACCTGAAATGACTTCAATGGAAAAGTTCAGTCAAAGGTTGTTTATGAGATCATACTGGAGGCTTTTTTCCAGGAGGGTGGCATCTTGCCGTACCATGTTTAGCAGCGATAGGCTGCACTCTATTAGCATCCCAGCCCTACTGGTATCTGAGGCTGGGTGAATTTATGTGAATAGCAATTTAATCTCCTGGTTTTAATGGGATATAAAAACCCTTCCCGGACAACTGTCCTCTAATAGGTCTTAAAAGTTGTTTGTTGGTGTTAAAATGGGGGTAATTAGTGGCCCCGTAGCTTTGGGAGAGGGCGTCGGTGGTTGGGCCCCAGCTCTTCAGCACGTCCATCCGATCTTTTGGGCCTGGCTAAAAGGCTCTGGCCACTCCTCAAAGGGAAGCATTTGGAGGGCTTGTGACCACTGCGCTCAGGGGGGTGGAAGAAAAATGAATGGTACAGCACTTAAGAGTATCTCTGATGGCAACATTAGCCATATTAGAAGGCTCTCAAAATGCCCTAATGGAGCACTCATGGTTAAGCACACACACACCACTAAAAAAGGATTGCAAATAGTTTTCTGGAACTTTTTAATGTGTAATTTATATATTTCTGTAATTTGCCAGCTTCTGTATCCCATCCCTCTTAAGTAAGATAAAAACCGAACTAGGATGGGCTGTAATTTCTTTGGATGAGAGTGATATTAATGAAAAACCAAAGGATTTTTAACACCTCTTATTCTTCGTTATGTATGTGTATATATATATGTGTGTGTGTGTGTGTGTGTGTGTGTGTGTGTGTGTGTGTGTGTGTGTGTGTGTGTGTGTGTGTGTGTGTGTGTGTGTGTGTGTGTGTACGCTCTTAAAATGGCCTGTTGCCTCCCCTTTTTTTGCCTTTCTGCTTCTGATACAGCACGTGAGGAGCTACTCTGGGCTTCCTTTAAAGGCGGTGTCTGTGTGTATGTGTTTTGGGGGTGTTTGTTTGGCGCTAGTGGCGGGGCCTCTGTGTTTGTGTAAATGTCAGAGGCTGTGTCGTTATTGACTGCTCTGTAACGGCTATGTGCCTCTGTGTTCTCCTACACAACTAGCCCCAGGCGGCCTGCTGCTGCAATACTGCCTTTCTTCTGACGTTCATCAAACTGCTACTTCTCACTTGCTCGCTCTCTTTCTTTCCCGTTTTCTCCCTCTCAACCCCTGCCAGCCCCTCTCTCACTTTCTCGCTCTCTGGATGTGTTCTTTTTAGGGCAGTGCCCAGCAGATGTGTGGTTGTCCACTCTGAATAATTTAGAGAAATTTTTGTCCTCTTCTCCGAGACAAGCCTGAGCCGTGAGGCAAAGTGTGTGATCTATCTGTTTAAGTCTCTCTCCTCCCTTTTTATATTCGCCAGACCTCACTTACACAAACAAAGTCTTCACGCTGTGCAACACAAATGCATGTTTTATGTTTTTGTGGTTGCTTTTAAATTGCAGTTATTGTTACAGTTTACGTTACTCTTGATTTGCATAAATACGTACTGTGTAATCCTAATGAACTACATAAACGTACAGTGTAATTACTTTAAAGTACTAGTAAATGGTGCTGCATAATTACATGTTATAATTATTGCCATAATTATCAAATTATGATGTAATATCTGTAACATTTCATTGCAGAATAAGGTTTAAGATTTAAAGGGTTCCAAGAGTGTGTTCTGCATTTACCCCTTTCTTTTGGAAGTGTTTTTCCAAAAGAAAGGGGTAACAAAATATCGGCTCAAAATAAATGCCACTCAATTATTTTTTTTAAAAGAATTGTTGGATAAAGCCAATATCACAAATACAATCGTCTTATTGTATTTATTTTTAGAATGGCTGTGATTACCATTTGTCATTAATGGATGTAAAGAAAATGCAATAATGATTTGAGTGTTACCTTCTGTTAGTATAGTATCTAGCTCCATTCAAATCTCAGGAGGTTTGGACACGTGAGACTACTTATAAACACACTCAAGATTCTCACACCTCTCTCTGCATGTCTGTCAGCCCTGGAGGGTCAGTGGCTCCAGGAGGCAGTAAGAGGCAGTTATGGGATAAACTTTTTTATGGCTTTCTCACCCCCCTTACTGCCATCAGAATCATTGAAAGTGTTTTACTGTTGACAGAGCAGCAGTTAGATATCTGTGTTAAAATGTACTCTGATTGATTGTTGCTCTCAGTTGAATATATTTGAAGATTGTGTTCTAATACAGAAGGAAAATATGTTTGTGAGAGTAACAGAGGTAAAAAGAAATACTGTCAGAGAGAAAAAATTTAAAAATTTACCTAATGTTTCCATTAAGTAGCAAAAATGTTAAAAATTAATGTAGTTAAAAAGTTTTTTTGAAAGTTTTAGGAATGTTCAAAACATTTAGTTTTACAGACATTGTATTGATGTTATTGCTTGGTTATAAGAACAAATATTTTAAAATGTTCCACTAACAACTTATATAACAACTTATACAACAAGTAACGTTTTTGATATATGTTATATAAAACGTAAACATTTCTAGCAATGTTACCACAAGAATGTTTTTTGATAACTTTGGGATAACTTTTATAGAACATTAGCCAACATTCTGAGAATGTTAGCTGGGTATCTGCCAAAAGCCTCCAGTGGTCTCTGCGTTTTCCAATCGGGGCGGTTTAAATGGCCATACCTATAAATTTTTGTAGGTTCGCAGGAACACATGCACTGACAAAAATGTATAACTTATACTTAATATACTGTAAGTCGCTTTGGATAAAAGTGTCTGCCAAACGTAAATTGAAATTGAACAATTTATGTCCATGTTTTAGTAAAAGCTCAATATTAGCTTAATTCTTTTACATGGTGCTGATTATTTATTTTCTTCTTCTTGTTTCTCTCTATCTTCACTTGTTATTTTCACAACTCTAGGCATCCGTGAGGTAAAAAGCAGCTTTTTGCTAAGAAAGGGTCAGTCTTTCTCGGGTTTCTCCCCAGAAGTGCGTCTTCTCCTGAGAGCACAAAGCAAAAAGGGTTCTCTGAGTTACAGGTTTAACTTTTCCTTTTGTTCTTTTTCTCTCATCAACTTCCCCCCTCTACCCCTCCTGAACCCCTGAGGTTGAGTCAGTGCAGACCTGCAGCTAGATAGTACAGAAAAAACATTTCCAAAGAAAATCTGGGCCAAGAAAAACAAACACCTGAACAGCCCCCTGATGCCGGACAAATGAATGAGAGAAAAAGCAAGAGATAAACACAGGAACATGCTACCTTCTTGCTCCCAGTTTGTTCAGTGCTTTCCTACAGGCTCCATTTCAAAAGTGAGCTGCCTAAGAAGGCAGGATTTTAGGGTATCAGGCATTATACATGAGCTACATATTATATACATTATGCCATTTATTATATTATATATATAGCTGTGCTGTCGTATTAAGAAAGCATATAGTATAAGAAAGCATTCATTAATTAATTCAGAAAGATTATTTATTCATTCCTCAGTGTATCAACAGAAATAGATCATATTTTGGCTAATGTTCTATAAAAGGAAAAAATTCTTGCAATAATGAAAGTTCTTTTAGCATTATATATATCATACATATCAAAAATGTTATTTTTAAGTAGTTATAAATGTTACAGAATTAAAAATGTTTGAGTAATGTTCTGATAACCAAGCTGCAATGTTAATAAAAACTGGATGTTTTAAAAGTTCTAAAAGGTTCCTTTCAAAGGTGAACTATGTTTGTGTTACGTGTATTTGTATCTTTCCAAGGGCGTGTGGCCAGTGCCTGGTGTTTAGAGAGCTTCACTATGGCACACAGCACTATAACACTGATGAGTGATCATCTATGACCAGCAGCAGCTGCTGACTGCCCTGGTCTGCATGTTTCTGCACATCCCTGCTCTGTCTGCATATATGTTTGTGTCTGTATTCTCTGCGTGTTTGCATGCAGGTGACCACTGACCTGTTGCGTGTGAAGCAACAGGAAAAAAAATTACCTCTCTGCATTCATTTAAACTTCTTCCATCACTGGCTGGCACAGAAGTCTGTGTATGTGTGCTTGTATGTTTTTCTGTTTTTAGTATGATAAACTGATTGCTGGGATTAAAAGGAGATGCACAGAAAAATGAGTTGAGATACATCCTATACAGCTCTGGAAAAATTAAGAGGCCACTCCAAATTTTTCTCAAGTCAGGAAAGGTATAGAAAACACGGTTGTGGTCATCACTATCCTCTATCCTTCAATTCTGGTTTTACTAGCAGAGGCATTCAGTGAGCATCAGGTTGCTTCCATCCTTACAATTTCAAAGACAGCGGTTCATAAGAACAAGGTCAAGCTGCAGACATTGAGGACAACAAAACAACAGACAGATAGAGGGCGAAAATGACTCTCCACTGAACGAGATGACCTCCAACTCATTTAAATGTCAATCAAAAACCATAGGATAACATCATGTGATCTACAAAAAATGGCAAATGGCAGCTGGGGTGAAATGCATGGTGAAGATGGTTTGAAACAGTCTCCTAGAGGCAGGACTGAAGTCGTGCAAAGCTAGAACAAAGCCCTTCGTCAATAAGAAGCAAAGAAGAGCCAGGCTAAGGTTTGCAAAAGATCATAAGGATTGGACTGTAGAGGACTGGAGTAAGGTCATCTTCTCTAATGAGTCCAATTTTCAGCTTTGCCCAACACCTGGTCATCTTATGGTTGATGAGAGGCTGAGAGGCCTACAAGACTGTGAGGCCTACAAGGCTGAGAGGCCTACAAGCCACAGTGTCTCGCACCCTCTGTAAAATCTGGTGGAGTATCTGGGGGTGCTTCAGCAAGGCTGAAATTGGGCAAATTTGTCTTTGTGAAAGGTGCATGAATCAAGCCACATGCAGGGTTGTCCTGGAAGAAAACTTGCTTTCTTCTGCTCTGACAATGTTCCTCAACTCTGAAGATTGGGTTTTCCAGCAGGACAATGCTCCATGCCACATAGCCAGGTCAATCAAGGTTTGGATGAAGGATCACCAGATCATGGCCAGCCCAATCTCCAGACCTGGCCCTCACTGAAAACCTCTGGAATGTGATCACAAGCCTTTAAACAAAGCCGAGCTGTTTGAAATTTTGCGCCAGGAATGGCATAAAGTCACCCAACAGCAATATGGAAGACTGGTGGAGAGCATGCCAAGACGCATGAAAGCTGTGATTAAAAACCAGGGTTATTCCACCAAATATTGATTTTTTAACTTCTCCTAAGTTAAAACATTAGTACTGTGTTGTTTGTAGTAGTAGTATGAACTTGTTTTCATTGCATTATTTGAGGTCTAAAAACACTGCACATTTTTTTGCAAGTTCTGCAAGTTCATTTTCTGCAAATAAATGCTCTAAGTGTTTATTTGGAATTTGGGAGAAATGTTGTCAGTAGCTTACAGAATAAAACAAAGATGTTAATTTTATTTAAACACATACCTATAATTTTTTATCTTAATTTTTTTCAAAGCTATATATACTTCGGTGACATAGAGGAACGTAGATAAATAATTAATGAAAAACAACAGTCTTCCAGCTGTTCAGCCACCGTAGGACACGCTATTTATAAATGTTCAAATGTTCTATAAGAAAATATATTCAAATTGAAAAGTACAAAAAAGCTTTAATGGAAATATGAATTGCCCAAGTTGAATATGATGGGGGACAGAAAGGGCGAAAACGCTGAGCGAAGTGCAATTATGTGAAAGCAAATGTTATGGAGCCTCAGAACTGGCTTTCGTCCTCTAATTAAAATGGCTGAAAATGTTTTGACAGTGTCTGAAGCCATGCCCCGGGCCCCAGCTCTGCGCCGCTCCAATTTCTCTTCCTTACAGATGCAGCGATACATTTTATGCAGAACGTGCTGTGAATATCTCACTCAACCCACCACCCCCCACCCCCCAATTTCATTGCCTCGTTCTCTGGCTCTGAGAGAGACAATGAAGAAGCGAGGTCTCAGTGAACTCTGCTTTAGACGCTGGAGACAAGCTAAAGTCCTGGCCATGCACTGCATTATTCCTTCTGTGTATCATTCTCTTGTTCTGTAACAGGAATTTTCTGTGTGTTTGCCTCTCATGTTAGCCACATTGATCCTGTCTGGTGCTGTTGATGAGACTAAATTATGCAGTGATTTAAAATATATTAAATCTAATATGTCAACTACATTAAAATCAAATCTGGGTGTTGGATAAAGCAAACCTCAGAAGCAGCAGGCCTGTTTTTAAAAAATGTATTTTTGTGGTTTTAAAAATCTTTGGAGATACCTCAGACAAAAATCTATTTTCTAACAATAATTTCAATAATAATGACTTTTCACCAGTAACGATTTTGGGCAGAAGGGCTGTTTTTTTCCCGACCCTCCACAGGCATAAATGAATCTCGGTTTAATTAATTGATGCATTTGGAGCAGTGTAGTTTGCACAGTGATTAATTAGGCTATTTATGACAATGAACACCACTCTTTCAGTGGCTCTTCTCTAGCTGTCTTTCCTCCACATATACTCTGTGTGTGTATGTGTGTGTCTGGGTGGCAGTTAGTGTGCTGCTTTTTTGAGTAGTTTTTTCGTTATTTTTAAAAAAAGGAAAAGAGCAAAGCACACAACCACCCCATGCTATAATTTGTGCTCTCTATAATTGTGACATTTTGGTTTTGGGTTAACAGTAGTCTACAGTTGCCATCATCAGGAGTGAGGTTCTCCCCTCACGAGAGAGAGAGAGAAAGAGAGATGTGCGCATGGTTTTATGCTCTGATGGTTATATAAAGGTTTGGCCATTTAATTACAATCATAAACAGTTTAAGAGGCTCTGACTATATTATTAAAATTATGTTTACGAGGTTATGCGGGAATTCATTTTTAAACAATCCTGTACAGTGTCCACGGAAGCCATCATATGGTGGTTCACACCCATTCTCACACCCAGAGTTCATGAATTATAGGACTGGTGATGTTTTTGCTCATTCATGATGGGTGTCTCCAGCACGAGTACTCCATCTGTCTCTCTGGGGCTTTTGCTCTACAGACATGTTCCCAAATGTTAAAGAATACCCCCAGCACAACTTATGGGCTGGTCCTTTATGAAGTCATCACGGATCACACACTCTTTTATACATTGTATATGTGTACATAGCAGTATATGCAGATATGTATGCAGATGTTGCTTGACTGCTGGATTTGTGCAAAAGCAAAATTTCAGTGTGGCCATCAGAATCCTCACAATATGTCCTGAGTCTATTTGTGTGCCCACAAATAATCTCAGTTGTTACTCATAGGCAGCAATAAGATAAAATGGAGAGCACATGGAGACTCTGCGACTTCTCAGATGTTTCTTCTGGGTATAAACCATTTTTTGGAGAAACATCTTGAGACTTAATGAAACACAGAAACTAGACTCCATTTAATCCCCTAAGTGATATAGGACCATTACTTTACAATTATGCATTTAGCAAATGATTTTATCCAAAGCCACTTACAGTGCATTCAAGCTATAGGTTTTATCAATTTGAATGTTTCCTGGGGTGTGCTTGGATGTATGCATTCAGATGTGATGTATGTTTAGTGTATGTATTCATGCATGTCAGTGAAAAAGCTGCAGTAGAACACATTGTAGATCACAGTAGGGAGGCCGGACTCATTGCCATACAGTATTTAAATTTCTCCCATAATCCTTTATTTTATTTAAACTGACCATAACATGCACCCGCGCATACACAGTGTCCCAGTGCGGCCCACACATACAAATATACATTTACACACATACAGTATGAAGTCCTGATTGGCCTCTGCCACAAAACAATACTGCTTTCATATCATAGTTCTGTAAAAGCACTCTGGGGTAATTGTGTTTTGTCTTCATTCTTCTGTGGCAGATTGTAGAGCAGTGCCTAATGACACACTGAGAGGATTGTGAAATTAGTCTCATTGTTACCCTTAAATACTGAAATCAACTTCATGTATTCAGCAATAACAGAATACACGCTCATGTTACGCTCGGCCCCTCTGAAGCAGGAACAGACCAGAATGCAGGCTTGAGAGGTAAATGTATGCCACTTTCTGCAGTTATCATTACTTGGGCAGGCCCTGTTTAGGCGTGTGTGTTTCTGATTGGGGGACACATCTCTCCTCGCTGTAATAATGATAAGGAGAGGGGAGTCAGGTGTGTGGAAATCTCTGGTGCTCTTAATTGCGCTCGCTGTCCGGCAGGCAGGCAGGCAACATGATGGTTAATGTCGCAGCGAGCTGATGCAGAGATTACTCGCATAATGTGGAAAGGGAATTCCAGCACTACTGAGATCCTTCATTAATTTGGAGGATCTATTTTCTGCCCACAGCAATTGACCTATTGCAGCTCTCACGCAAATTGTTGAAACTGTATTAAACCTTCTCTTCTAGATTTCCACACTCCAAGTTTATCAGTTTGAGTTTTGTCTGTTAGATTATCTCCATGCATGCATAAATGAGTTTCTGAGTCATTAAAAACCTCATAAACTTCTGAATTTAACTTTTGTGGCTTGTAAAGGTAAAGCCTTTAGTTCTTAAAAAATCCTGTTTAAATAGAAAATGAATCAGCACAAAAGGAATACTGTGCTTATTTGTCAAATAATTTAATGGGTTCCTGAATGACAGTTATGTCATTATATCTGGCTGTCTGTTTGGTCGTAGCACCAAAACTGCCACAGCATCACCTAACTGAGCCCGCCCTGTGTAAAACGTGCCCCAACATTTTGCTCACTCTCCTGTTGAATGAGAAGAAATGAAATGTGACATTAACAAGCTTTTTATTAGGGTTCAGGATAGTAAAAAGTTAATAAAAGTGAATATCTGATTTTTGCCAGCCCATCCAAGTTAATTACAGACATGCTTCTGCGTAGGAACAGTCTTAGTTATCACAATAGCAGTCTTAGTTATCACAATATCTCTCTCTGTAAGTTTAGTCCACTCCTCCTTTTGCTGTCTGCTTGAAAAATGTGGTTAATGGCATAGTACACTACATTGTTTACATAGTAGTGTACATTTTTTTGGCAGAGAGGAGAGAAATGCATAATGTTTGGGTTTAGAGTAGGCACAGTGTGAGAACAGTCTTTTGCAGGATTTTTATGGCACTTTCTGTGTCCAGTTTTGTCAGTGAACAAGTGTTGGTCAAACAGGCCTTTGTTTGTGGCCAGTCACTCGGCACACCACAAAGAGTCTGGAACTGGACAAAGACACAAGTGTGTGAGAGCTGTGCTGGCTCAATCCTGCCAGACTGCTTAGAGGAATACTGATACAGACTTACAGATTCACATGTGTTAAACCTCACACACAGCCATAAACAATTTTATATAATAGTTTTTATTATATTTAGTAACCCTTGATCAAATCAATGATAAATCAAGTATCCAGCCACTAACGTTCGCTTTTTAACATTAGTTAATACAAAATGCTTTTTGGAAGCTGACGTCCTGTGGTTTGACATGCTGTACTCTATGTAATACTATATTGAACAGCATTTTGATAATGATAATTTAATTATTATGCATGCAGCTTTATGACATCATCTTATTTCAGAACTACATGCAAAATATGTTGTTTTTTTTATTTGTTAATGAATTTTTAACCTAAAATCTTGATGTTGAGAAATTTCATACTGATTATGCAACTAACTGTATACATATACACTCAAATGTGTCACTTATGACATTGATAATTTAACAAACGTCATATGTTTACTGGAATTATATACAAAATGCTTAATTCCCTTTATGGAAATGTGATATGAAAATTATAATGTCATGTATTTGAGATTTGAGCAGGTGCGGAGGTGAAGGGATGACTCCAACACAAATATATGCAGAAGCTCTTGAAAGCATAAGCTGCTGATAAAATTCAAAAATGATATTACATGGCATTGTCCTTTCTCCCTCTGCATTCACTAATCCTGTTACTCCATCGTTGCATTACCTTAATTACCATTATCTCTGAGAGCTGTTGAATCTTAACACAATCGTCAAGGACAAAACAAAAGGAGCCGCAGTCTCTGCTGTTGACAGCAGTGAAGCTGTCGAGATGGATCGCTGTGAGTGCAGCGTGCAAAATGCCAGCAACTGTCCAAATGACCTACACTTTTGCATGTAGGAGGTTTTGAATCGGTGCAGGCAAGTGTGTTTGTATCCGGTGCTTTTGTTTAGCGTGGACATTGCATTGGTGTGTGTGAGTGTGTGTGTGTGGGGGGGATTTTAGTGGTGGGAGGAAAATGGAACAATAGAAGAATCTGCATGTTGAGGATATTGGACTGCCTGAGCTGTTTTAATCTGGCATTCATCTTGGTCTGCCAGCACCATCGATCCAGACGGCACACATAGAAAGGCACCGTTAACAAGGCCAACTGTAGACATTACTCCAAATATACACACTCTCCATATATCTGTTAGTCATCCATGTGTGTTAGTCTTACAACAACACACGCGTACATATATGCTGAATCAAGATAAATATCTTCAAAATGCTTGTCCTTGTGTGCATGCAGAGGTGTGCACAAGTGTGTTAGTGTTCCTGTTATTATGAGCATTGTCCATTGACCCTTGTTTTTAGACTGAGGTATTTATATTTTATATCTTCTAATCTGACCCCTAAACCTCACACAAACCTTTCTACATTTTCATAAAGACATCATTTCATATGTTTGTTAAGCTGGAATGGAAAATTTGGAATCCATAAGCTGTTTGTTGTTTTTTTTAAGGACTCATGTTAGTTACGCAATCACATTTACAAATGAAAACCATTTTATTATCATACCAATTTCATTACATTACAGTTAAATACAACAAAGTGTGTGTGTGTGTCGTCATTTGTAAAAATATAGTAAATAAAGTTTTTTTCAGTTGTAAAAATGCAGAAATGTTTCTGTTAGGGTTATGGGTTTAGGTTATATTGTTTATAACTAGCTGTGTATAAAAACAATAGAAGTCTATGGAATGTCCTCATATAGATAAAAACGTAAACGTGTGTGCGGACTAAGGAATATAATATAGCTGACCTGTCCTGAGGCAGATTTTATCCTTTGGCAAGGGGGTGAAGTGGAAAAACATTCTGTGCTCCAGACAGCAAATTTGCAAGAGTCATAACTTGACACTTTTTGGTTATTTTTGAACTGTAAAACTATCTGTTTGGTGCGGTACAGCTTTCCTGAGTGAGATGCAGAACTCAGCAGGAGACACAGAGTGTGAGGAGGGAGGATGGTGGGGTGATCACAACATATTTCCTTCCTTCAAGTTTTAGATTTCACCATGGGCACCACTCACACTCTGCCAAGCCATCACTGCTGTGTAATACAGACTCACTTTTTGTCAAGATCATTTAGTGTGGCTTTATCTAAATGCAGTTTAATGTGTGTGTGTGCGTGTGTGTATGTGTGACAATTTAGATGGATTAGTCAGTCCTGTGAGGATGTGGTTGGCAGTGTAGGGGGGGTTGAATAGAAAGAGGGGTGTTCTTGTTTTCCCGTGGCTCTGTGCTGTAACATCACTCTGACATTTCCCTGTGTAAAAACTGCCAGCAATGCACTCGCATCTGTCTGTAAGCAGCCAGGCTGCTGCCAGCTCTCACAGACCAGTCCAACAACTGTCACCAGCAGCCCCTGCCTCAAACCACACGGCTTGCCAGCTTGTCCGAACTGACCTGCTTTTGCTGCAAATTGGAGAGCTTTCTAATTAATTGGTAAAAATTAGAACATGGCCATTTTTTGATTTCTTTTAAATGGTCTAAGTGTCAGAGCACAGATTATATTAGATTTATCAAACTTACGACAGTAGCTGTAAGGCAAGTGTGAATCAGAATCAGTCTTTCTCTCTCTGTCTCTCTCTCTTTCTATTACACATATTAAACAGTTGTGAACCCACGTCTGCTTTTACTGGTTCTCATGTGAAATGATAAGCACTCAAATTCTCCTCTTAAAAAGACAGTCAATGACACACAGAATACTCTTAAGTCTCTTGAGAAAATTAAAATTAGACCAAAAGGAGGGGGAAGCTAATTTCTTTGGCAGGCCATTTCTTTTAATTCCTCCTAGTAAAATCTTCAGAGTCTAATAGCAGATTATTGGAGCACCTGTCGGCAGCTTGCAGATTCCTGTCATCAGAACAGATTGTGACAGTTTTGTCAGAAGAGGAACCTGGATGCGAGCGTGCCAAGCACAATGTCCGCACAGCACGCCAGTGTCTGCGAGAGGAATGCCAGTCAATACCACCAGCGGCAGCACGAAGCTATCAATTATTGCTGCAATTATTTGTCTAGTTGGACATTTAAAATGTCATGTGAAAAAGATGATTACATATTCTGCTGAGCGTTGCCATGTGTAATGAAATGAAGCAGGGCCTTGTTAAACATGGCAATGCAGTAAACTGTCCTTCATAGATCCCCGTGGATGGTGAGAACACAACAGACCTTCTCACAATGAGAGAAAATAATAATAATAAAAACTCATATAATGCAAATCTATTTAAAGAATGGAAATCTCACAATCTTATGTAGACCCTTATTTTGACAGCATGCTTACAAGTGAATTGGGTCTCTGTTTGAGAGCAGACAAATTAAAACTCTCCCTCAGCCTCAAAAACAAGGGATGGCCATTACAGTTTTAGCAGTGTGACAGAGTGTAAAATACCCTTTGCATGATAATACAAAAATGTATACTAGGTTAAACCCTCTGCAGGTGGCGACGATTAAATGTAATTTCTGCAGATTGTAATGATCCATAATTTAGCTGGCCTTTGCATCAACCCCCCGATTATAAAGTAGTGTGCAGTCTTGATTTGGTGCAGAGCTTTCAGCTGTTGGTCATGAGTGAGATTGTCAGAGGGTGGTCGTGGGTGGCAGGGCCACAGAGCAGCAGTGTGCTGTTGTTTTTCTCTCTGTTCACACCACCCGTCACATATCTCTCTCTCTCTGTCTCTCTCTGTGTCTCTCAGCTCAAAGTTGGTGTGTGAAACAGTCACCATTGCTCTCTTATTCTGGGATCTCGGTTCATTTGTAAAAACCTTTCTCAATTTACTCTATGTTGACATTATTACACTTTTAAGTTGTCATATTTGTTTTATTTGTTAAATAACGGACAAGAAGGTGAAATTTTACAGTACAATGATGTATATGCACAGTACAGTAGGTCTACTACTTGTTGTTAAAATGACTGCACAGAAGACTTTCCTTTACAGTATATATTAAATATTATTCCTATATATTATTTAAATATAACAATTATACAACTAACTTTGCTTACTTAATTCCTAAATAATCTCATTCATTAGGTGTCTGTAGTCTCACACCTTGCTTGTGTAGAGTGGCTGTATTTTCGTTTGCCATGTTCTGAAAGTGCCAAGGCAGATACAAAATGATGATGGCACAAAAGGGAGCAGCGATGTCCGGAGGTGGCTGTCTGCCCGCCGTGGAGCCTTCCAGAACCACCCCCATTTGTGTGCATTAACAGGATTATCCCTGAAACCCACAGCGGCTCTGCTCTGCTGTCCCTCCTCTGAGCAGCCTTGCCTTGTTACATGCCTTGCTGGCTATTGAAGACTTCAGAAAAAAGCCCCTCTGAGAAAAACAAACAAGATAAAAGAGTGTACGCAGCTCCGTTCAGCACCTTATTCTGTTTTTCTTCACTCTATCTCTCTCTCTTCATTTTTTGATGTCTCTCTCCCCCTTTTTCTCTTGGGATGGTTGTAGACAGTGCATGATAGCAGTTTTAAGACCTCTGGCTTATGGGGGGAGTTAAATCCATCTCTCCTGTCCATTTTCACTGTTTGTTGTTTGCGGTTCCTGTGTGGATGATGGCTCTTTTCCTGACCGCTTGACCTTGCGTTTTTGGGAGCGTAGGTAGACATCTGTACCTGCGAAAAACGGTGTTGCATGTAACATCCCTTTTAGTGCTGGTAATTTTCAAAGTTCAAACTGTCACTCATTACCTCATGAAAATATCCATTTCATTGCCATTTGTGAGTTAATCGTGTGTTTTTTAACTATAGACATCCTGAACCTGCTTGTTTACCTGTTTATGGTGCAAATGCCATTTGCAGCACTTTATATGATTTTTTTTAGGAATTCACTCAGTGTAATTATTGAAAAAAGGCTCCTTTTTTCAATCAGGATGGCCTGCCTAAAACATTTAGATTTTTGAGCATATTTACGAGAGCGGTATATGCTATTTTGAACATTTAAATTTTATTTTGATCCTTTTTTTAAGCAGTTGACTACTCAGTGCAAGCTGTGGAGTGTATAATAAAAATAAATACAAACAAATGAAGTGAAAGTCAATTAAAGTTATAGTTTAATTTACGTAAGGTTGTAGTCAGTTTCTAGACTAACCTGTGAATCAGACTCTTTTGCATAAACTTGACTTATTTTTACCATCATTGGAAAAAAAATCATCTGCATACAGCCACATGAAAAAGTTGTGGGTATAACTGGGTGTCTTCTAGTCTGGTTTTTAGGATATAAACTGTATCCGCAGATCATCAACCCCACCAAAACTATAATGCATCAGGCTTTGACACAGCATATTTAATATTGAAAAGCTCCTGTTTCAGCCTCTTTTATTATCCAATCTCCTAAATGAGGCGGTGGAGCAGTCAGGAACATTAAATGAGATTACAAAAGCAATGGGAGGAAAATCACAGGTCATCGTCAAAGTGCCATTAAAAGTCAGTTATTGTTTTAAATGTCCCTTTGCTGTGACAATTGTCTATATACTTCGCCATTTTCATTGTAAGGGAGGAGACCATCTCCCCTTCCGGTCTTTTATTCTGTTAGAGTATTTCTTTCTCTCCATTTGAAACAACTGTTACTGGAACTCATTTTTTGAGAACAGCTAAATTATTTAATAGAGTTATAATTTCAAAGCCCAAAAGATTATTATTCCAAATTAATGTGCAAAGATTAATGTACCAGCTTCAAACATCCTGAGTCTGTGTAAATGTAACCTTTAACACATCTCAACAATGTCTGTGCTTCCTCTGTTGCCCCTTCACAGGCTCTTTTACTGTAGATCTTACAAATTTGTTTGTGCTTCTTGTTCATCTGTTTTTGTACATGGATGAAAGTGTTTGGTTGAGAGAGAGCACTATTGTTTGTTTTTACAGCCCTGCTGACAACCGCTGCAAGACCAACCGGCTGAACAGTGTGTAGCCCAAAGCAAGAGTTTGGGCGTTTCAGATTCCCCACCCCATGTAAAACCTGAGCTAAACTCTTGCACAATCCTTTGCTGGACTACCACTGTTTTGTCTGCATCTTGTGAAAAGCTCAGCTCCACTTGGCTCTGGCCTGTAGTACTGTGTTTATATTAAGAGCTGTGTTTACTGTTATGTGATACTTTCTTTAGACTGCTGAGTGGCTACAGCCAATGGGAGAGTGTTAGTACATGGGGTCACACAAGCCTGGGGTGTAATCTAGTCATGAGAGAGGTTCATGAATGATTAAGCCTCAGTCTTTAGTATACCTTTACAAAATGCATCACGGAACAGTTTGCAAATAAGGGGAAACAAACACATGGAGCAGCTTCTCAGCTCAGATCTGTTTTAGCAAATTATTTTTCTGTAAATGGTTTGCAGTGAAGGTCTTTGGTACAATTAGAGAGCTGACTCCTATATTCTGTGTTTTGTTTATGCAGGTAAAGATGAGCCCAGCAGCTACACTTGCACAACCTGTAAGCAGCCATTCAGCAGTGCCTGGTTCTTGCTGCAACATGCCCAGAACACTCATGGCTTTCGCATCTACCTGGAGAGTGAGCGTGGTAGCCCTCTTACACCCCGGGTGGGAGCCCCTTCGGGAATGGGTGCAGATTGCTCATCTCAGCCCCCCCTGCATGGCATCCATCTCCCAGAAGGAAGCCCCTTTAACCTGCTACGGATACCCAACTCTGCATGTGATGGACCCCCTCTCCGGGAGGGGCGTTTTCCCCCAACACCACCTCTCTTTAGCCCTCCCCCTCGGCATCACTTGGACCCCCATCGCTTGGAGCACCTGAGCCCGGAGGAGCTGGCGTTGGCCACCCATCACCCGAGTGCCTTCGACAGGGTGCTGCGCCTCAACCCCATGCCCCTGGATCCCCCAGCTATGGACTTCTCTCGTAGGCTGAGGGAGCTGGCTGGCAACACCTCAGGGTCAACTCCTCCCCTCTCACCCAACCGACCCAGCCCTATGCAACGGCTACTGCAACCATTCCAATCAGGAACCAAGCCACCCTTTCTCTCCACGCCTCCTCTACCTTCCATGCAGTCCCCCACTGGCTCTCAGTCCACCCCAACTCCTCTTACACAGCAGTCCAACACACCCTTGAAGGCCAAGTCTTGTGAATTTTGTGGGAAGACCTTCAAGTTCCAGAGTAATCTAATTGTGCATCGACGCAGTCACACGGGCGAGAAACCTTATAAGTGCCACTTGTGTGACCATGCCTGTACACAGGCCAGCAAACTAAAACGCCACATGAAGACACACACAAACAAGTCATCGCCCATGACAGTCAAATCCGATGATGGCTTGTCCACAGCCAGCTCTCCTGAGCCAGGAACCAGCGACATTGTGGGTAGTGCCAGTAATGCCCTCAAGTCGGTGGTAGCCAAATTCAAGAGTGAAAATGACCGTCTCATTCCAGAGAATGGTGAGGAGGAAGAGGAAGAAGAAGAGGAGGAGGAGGAAGAAGAGGAGGAAGAAGAGGAAGAAGGTGAGGAAGAGGAGCTGGAGAGGGAAAGAGAGAGAGGTCGAAACAACTACCACTTCAGCCTCAATTTAGAGGCTGCACGGCACCATGAGAACAATGGTGGCCGTCTAAACGCAGGTGAGGGTGATATCCCTCGCTCATTGCCTGAGGTTATGCAGGGCATGGGCTTAGCTGCCAGCATGCAGCACTACAGCGAAGCTTTCCACCAACACAAGCGAAGAGCCCTAAACTCTGACAATAATGCACATAGGGACATGTGTGATGAGGACTCAGCCCTGGAATCAGACAGGGTAGATGAGGGCTGTGTCTCTGCTATCAATGGTCGAGGCTCGTCCCCCAGCGAGTCCGCCTCTGTAGGTTTGTCCAAGAAGCTACTACTGGGCAGTCCCAGTTCACTTAGTCCTTTCTCCAAACGAATCAAGCTGGAGAAGGACTTTGACCTCTCCACCCCTACAATCCCTAACACTGAGAATGTCTATTCTCAGTGGCTGGCTGGCTATGCTGCTTCTCGGCAGCTCAAGGACCCCTTTCTAAATTTCGGGGATTCCAGACAATCGCCTTTCGCCTCGTCTTCAGAGCACTCCTCAGAGAATGGAAGCCTGCGCTTCTCAACGCCACCAGGTGATCTGGATGGTGGTGTCTCGGGCCGCAGTGGGACTGGCAGTGGCGGCAGCACACCACACCTCGGGGGTCCCGGTCGGCCCAGCTCAAAAGATGGTCGACGCAGTGACACCTGTGAGTTTTGCGGTAAAATTTTCAAAAACTGCAGCAACCTGACAGTGCACCGACGCAGCCACACAGGCGAAAGGCCTTATAAGTGTGAGCTTTGCAATTATGCCTGTGCCCAGAGCAGCAAGCTAACACGGCACATGAAAACGCATGGGCAAGTGGGCAAGGACGTTTACAAATGTGAAATCTGTCAGATGCCTTTTAGTGTGTACAGCACCCTTGAGAAACACATGAAAAAATGGCACAGTGACCGCGCATTGAACAATGAAATTAAAACTGAGTAGCGGTGGAGTGTGGAGGCTCACTTGCCTGTTAACAGTGAATAACACCCCACCCTCATCCTTGTAGATTTCCCTGTTTCGCTAGTCCAGTGGGGGCTAAGACAATGTGCTTAGCACCACCAGCACACTCTTTCATTTACCGTTGAATGCATGATCTGTATCGGGGCAATACTATTGCATTGACGCAAACTTGGAGCCTTTCTCTTGTGCAATAATTTACATGTTGTGTACTTTTCTTTTCTTTCCCATTTTTGAAAATTTGACAGCATGCATGATGTTTTGGCTAATTTTTAAAAATAAATTGTCCCCTGTTGGTTAGTTGTTTAGTAAATGTGTTGCTGTTTTATCGTTCATTATTTTACAAATGTTTTTCCTTTTCCCTTTTTCTTTTAAGATCTAAGAAGAAAGGAAAGAAAAATCAACCATGCTGCATACATTCTGTAATACATATCATGTACAGTTTTGTGTTGTAACATGGAGGACTTCAGTATATTGCTTAACCCTCTTTGGATGGGCTCGGTATCGCACTTAAATAATCTTTCAAAAAGATGTTCTGTCCACACAGGGTTCAAATATTAAATTGGCCCCAATTATGGAATAAAAGTATTGACAGACTTTAAATTTCTTAAGAAAGGAAACAAATTAAGATTTAAATTTCTACTATCATTTGGTAAGACAAACAAGAAGAGTGCCTTGGATATCTTGAAATTGCATTGGTTGATCTCATCTGCTGTAATTGTGGAGTCTCAAAAGGTTCTTGCATCAAGTACCTGACCGCTACAGTCAACTGTGACTTTAGAGAGACAGTAATAATCAAAGTGTAAAGGGAATTTCTAGTTAATCATCATTAGGTATCTGTATAAAATGTATTCTGTTGTGATTTATGTCATGGGCATGGCACATGCGTTGTATGGCTTGGGGTTCGGCTTTGTTTACTCCCTCTATATTTAAATCAATCTATATTCAAAGGTACTGTACTTTGCGGTACTTATTTTCAATCCACAATCATTTGACTTTGTTTGTTAAAGTCTTCTGTAGCACGTTTTGACTTTTTTTTGACAACCAGGGTTAAATTGTAAAAAAAAAACAGAGGCCATTTAGACCCAACTGATACAATGTATATCTAAAAAAATTGAAGAAAACTTTCAAACATTTTCAGCTGTCAGTGATGATTAACTATGAATTTCCTACAGGTCTGAGTCAAAAGCGTATTTTATTATTGCCGATGTCTGAGCTCCCTGTAAAGACTAAAGGAACCTGATTTATTGAGCGAGAGGGAAAACCATACACATCAGTTTTGTTCCTTACTTTTTTATTACTTTCACACATAGTGTGGTATATGTTGACATTCAAGGAGACTCTTGTTGCATTATGACATTAATGACTTTACACAATGTTTTGGGTGTTTAGATAGCACTCGCCTCTCAGCCCTTCTTTTTGTATTTGTTACGCTAATTGGAGGTATTGTGGTTGAATATAAATTCAGATTGTTTGGACAACAAAAGTGCACTGTTAAAGTTTCCCAGTTTACAGGTATTCTTACGAGGGAAAACTTCCTAAAGAAATTAACATGGTATCATTATTTAATGTAAAGAAGCCAACTCGTCTTCACACCTCACAAAGAAAAACCCAGCTCTGATATAATATTAATGTGTCAACACTAACAGTGCTTGACCAAGTACGGACAATTAAAACTTGCTGCTTTTACTGCAAGAACGTTTTTTTTGTACAAATCTTTTTTTAATTATGAAAATAAAGCTTTTTTAAAAGGTAACATTTCATTATTTTAGGGGAAACTGTATTTAAGTTTGTTGTTTCTCTTTATCTCTTTGTCTTGGTGGCGTTCAAGACTTGATCACAATATATATAAAATGGGAAAAAATCTGTGATTTTTTTTCTTGTTTTTTTCACCTTGGCTCTTCACAGCTCTTCAGGTCAAACTTGCATTGGGGAAAGGTTTAAGATTATATATAAAATATATAATAGAGAAACTTAAATATAGGAAAATGCACATCATGTCAGTTCCTATGCGAAACACATTTATGGTCTACTTTCTTCTGTATTTCTAGAATGGTATTTGAATTAAATGTTCACCTAGTGTAGGTACTACAGTATTTATATTGAGGCTTGTATTTTTAACTGTTGCTTGTTCTCTCAAAAGGTATAATTGTACCTTTTTCGGTAGTGGAAAAAAACAGCAAGCTGCCACAGTATATTTTTTTAATTTGGCAGGATAATATAGTGCGAATTATTTGTATGTTTAAAAAAAGAAAACGTAAAAATCAAATTAAAAAATTAAAGTATGTGGCATTGTACAAAGGAGGCCATTCAATGGTTTCCCAGAGGAGTCTTCTGGGAATGTCCACACTAGCTAAAACAGGTGGTTGTACATATCTTTTTTTGTTCTTTTTTTAAAATCTCCTCTGCTGCCATTCTGTAAGCAGTACAGCAAGCTGATGTTGGGTTGTTCTGTAGTGTGCTTCTGTCTTTCACGTCTCACCTGAATACATTCCAGCATCTTAAAAAAAGCAGACTTCATATGCAGTACGATACCAGTAAACAAACAAACAAACAAACAAACAAATCATTTAAATAAATCAATTAAAATGTCAATGTTTTGCAGGTGTTTTTTTCATTGCCAAATATTAAATGGTGCTTTATATTTAGATTGGGACAACTTTCATATGCAAAGCATATTTCAAAATGAAATGGAACTAAAGGAGCAGCCCACTTAAGTTCATACTCTTTTGTAAATGGCAATGCAGAATATTTTGTTATCAGCCTTTTCTATTCCTGTTCTGAGAGCTGTTTGTTGTAACTTGAACTTGAACTTTATCTTTTTCAATGGGAGTCACTATTTATTATTGCTTAAATACTCTGTTCAAAACGGAGAAATAGAATGGATCCATTTTTGTTTGTTTTCTTTAGTTTTATTTTTTTCCTTTTTTTTTAAAAAAAAGAAAAGAATGACCAAAGGTCATTGACAGACTTGCTTTTTGGTTATTTTTTGTTTCTGGTCTATGTTAAGTTTTATTGGCGAAACCACTGTCTGTGTTTTTTGGCAGTTGTCTACATTATCCTGTTCACCAACCAATTTTGTCCCTTTATTGAAAACAATTAATAAAAAAAATTAAAGTATATGTCTGGGGTGGTAGCAAAGATTTCTGTCTTCTGCACTTACTGTCTTCGATTACTGTGGCACAGTGAAGAGGAATGTTTCCTACACACACACACACACACACACACACACACACACACACAGTAGGGAAATGGAACACAGACCTGTGATGGTGTTTTACTCTCAATTGCTAGCACTCCACTGGGTGTATGAGTGTCAAATAATTAGGATGGCTGTCTTGAGCAGCTCTGCACTCGTGGCACCTCTCTCCTCTCCCCCCCAATTTCTGGCCTGCTGCTGTGCCACGTGTGTGTGTGTAGATTGGCAGTTGTACGTTCAGCCTCTGGGCTAAGGAGGCTTAACAGGCTGTTTTAGAAGATCTCTGGGGTCATGTGACTTGAAAAGTGTTACCTTACATGTTCCTATAGGTCAAAGGAGCAGGATCACACAATCTTCCTTCATTTCTTGTGTTTTCTGTCCCACCAGGGCTGCCCCAGCTAACAAGGCGTGTTCTCAAAACATTCTCTCAAAGTTATCAAAAATGTTCTTGCTGTAATGTTAGTAGAACTTTTTACTGTTATATATCATATATCAAAACATTATTTTTAAGTTGTTAGTGGAACGTTTAAAAAACGTTATATAATTAAAAAATGTTTGAATAACGCTTTTATAAGCAAGCAATAATGTTAATACAATGTTTTAAAATGGATGTTTAGACATTTTTAACATTTTTGTAACAATGGAAACAATAGGGAAACGGTCTTACAACCTAAAATTGTTAAGTGGGGCATTTCTCAAAAGCTTTGTAAGTGTATCGTAGCACCAATTGGCACCAAACGTTCAATTCAGCAGTAGAATGAAGGTTTAACCACAAACCCCCACTGACTATATTCAGCATTGTTTCTTGTGATGCACACTCGAATTTTCCCCTTTGTTTATAGCTCAAATCTAAAAAATAGGCAATGATGTGATTCTTTAACATTCCTCTTAGGACACAAGAAAGAATTAACCACTTGTATTTAGAGAGGCCTATTGTGTTTTGGGCAGGTGGGAAAGACACAAAAACTTAAAGCTTACCCTCACCAATCACTCCTGTTTTATTCATCAGTGTCTTGAAGAAACCATGTCTTTCTGTTCAAACAATACTGCACTCCAGACAGACAAATAAAACAAATCAGTGACTTCTCTCCATGCCTGATAAACAAACACTCTTATAAACCTGTGAACTACACAAGGCCCCTCAGGTTTACAGGGACTGTATTGCTGTATTTATGTGAGAGGCCTGCTAAGTATTTTGTTTTTCTGTATACAAACACCTCTTAAAAAAAACGTGCAAAGTTGTGTCTGATATAAAGACTTTTTTTTAAAGTATATTGAAATAAGCTCATTTTTCTACCATGAACAAACTGTGCTTCTTGTTTTAAGAAACCTCCCCACATTTTCCCCCTGAAAATGGAATGAAAATTTATAAATATTTTCTGAAAACAAGGATGTTCATACATTGTTTACTGGAAAACGAGACAAAAATACTGATTAAAAATGACTTTTTACTATACCCAGTATATTTGCATATCCTTCTTAAACTTTTCCTTTTCTCATAGCTGCACAGTTCAAAATTCTCCAGCGATTTGGAAAATGTGAGTCTCTAAACACTGAGGTGCGTGGTTTGTTTTAGTTTTGTGTCTGTGTGGACTTGGCTGTGCAGATTGGTCTCTTGATCAAACGTTTCTTGTGTTTATGAAGCGCTGGCAGGCATTTTCCTCTGGGCTGCTCAGCACGGGGGTTGCCAAAGTGGACCGGACCGCTGTCTAAACAAAGGTTGACTTGGTTATTTAAATGTTACACGTTGTCAATTTTCTCGTCAGTTTAAGAGTTTGTGGTACTGGCTATACACAAATGCCTCGTCACCAGCACCGCCTGTGTATTGAACTAACCTTGCATTATTTCCTTTATTCCAGTTTGGCATTACTCTATTAATTGTGGGGTGTGTAGGGTAGGGTAGCTTCATGGACAATGTCCACCTCACGGCCACTTCCAAAGTACATGGCAGTTAGCCAAGCCAAATGTAAAGTACTCTTATAGTTCTTAAAGCCAACATATGCCCATTACACACACACTCTCCAGTACATACCCACAGGAAAACTTTATTTCTTATAGGTTGCTCTTTCATAGCTCAGGGGAATCATGGAGCTCTGTTTTATTTAATTTAGATATCAACTTTATCTTAGGTGTTTCTCCTAAAATTGCTTAGGAGAAATAAAAATAGAAACAAATGAGACAATTGTTAAATTAGTGTAAAATTAGTGTAGATTGTAGCAAAAAACTATTAGAATTTTAGTAAATTTGATGAATAAAGTGTGAGTTTATACTGAAATCTTCAATGATATTTACTTTTGATTGGAGACTTGGCAAATCTGACCTCAGTTTGAGACATTGTTGAGATCTCTTCTAATATGGAGACATTTCTGGGCCTTTCCTCAGGAGACACAGGAGACTTATGCAAATGTTTCCATTTGCTCTCTATTTAATCTCATTGCTGTTTAGGATAAATAATTGATAGATCTAATCTGTGATTTTTCTTATGGGTAGACATGACCTCCATACCAATTCAGCCTTCAACAAAGTAAAGGAGACACAAAAGACTGAAGATGATTCCAGACCCTTGATCAAATGGGTAAGGTGAAGAAGTTATTGGGACTACATTAGTACATTAGTGCTGGTTCTTCTGTGACATCATCACAGTTCTCAGGCTTACCATGGCACTGAGCTCAACCTTTGACCCTGTCAGTTCTACCCAATGGACTGTGGAGTCAAAAGGTCAAGTCTCATACTTTCTTCATACCAGTGAGCTTTAGCTAGCATGTTTCTCTCTCTCTCTCTCTCTCTCAGCAGCAGGCTGTCAGGCTGCTGGAGTTATTAGAAATGGACACCTGCTTGCTGAATGAGGGTCGGGCAATGCCACATGTACCTTGACTCCAATCTCATTAAAGGTAAAATCAGTCTTCTCATTGTTGTTTTTCCCCCTCAAGCACAGGACAACACATAGATAGTTAGAAGCAACCATGTGTGTTCTATGATTAGATTTGTGAGGGATAATTAATCACAAATGGTGCATTGGAGAAAAATACACACACACACACACAGCAGCCGCAGCAGCATCATTTGAATATGTTAGTGCTTTAATAAGCTAACTGATTGATCCCAGGTGAACACTTTGTTGTGGAGATTGCAATGCCCTTTAGGTTTGAATAAACAGAGCTCACAGCCCACACTGAGCCCTGTTTACAGATAACAGCCTGTTTGAATGAGGTGTGTTAAATTCTAAGGACACGTGTCACATGAACAGTTCGTAAGTATGTCACATATGGTCTTTACTTGCCGCGCCAGCTATTTTGTCTCTCTCGCTGGTGTTGCGAGGCCCTGGAGAGACGTGTCATTTTTAGAACGTACTGTATATACAGTCAGAATACCTCCTGTGTGCATTAATGAGGAGTTCATATTTAAAGACGAATGTGAAATGACTCATATTAAATTGTCACTAAGCCTAACAAAACCCATTTGAGTTATATAATACTTTTAAAGAGGTTAATACAGCAGCTTAGTTGGCCAAAGTACTGAGAAAATACTTTACTGTAACACACACACACACACATACAAATCTACAGGAAAGACAAATCATGGAGTTTTGGAAGAAATTTCACCAAACCATACAAGTACAAAAGTCTGCAAAAGTCAGAAATTTCTATCTGAGCCATGCTAGCCACATTGCTGTCTAATCAATTTATATTTTTAAGCAAGTTTTAAAAGAAACATCTGAGACATAAATGAGACAACTGAGAACTCAATTAAGTGTCCTAGACTATAGAAAAGAAACTTGTAAGCAATGGCATTTGCTCTAGGTTCTCCTATTGTAAAGTTTAGTGACTTATCTGAGTCCTACATGGCAACAGATGAGTGAATGTATCGGTACCATAAATCTATCAGTGTCTTCCCCTGACTCATGTCCTCTTGTAGCACTCTGGGGCATGTTGGACTAATGGCTGGCCTTGTTCTCACCCTGGCTGTTTGCTGAGCTGGGAAGGCTAAAGTCTATAGATAGACAAGAGACTTGGAATGCAAGGTGTGGACAACCAAGATAAAGACTGTAGAGTGAAGGGCAGGGCATATGCATGTGTGTGTGTAGTCTAGGGTTTAAAGGTCAGAGAGTCAAATATATATATATATATACCTTAAGGAAAAACATTTTGGTGTGTATGTGTGTGTAAGCTGTAAATATCTCTTTTAAATGGAACATAATCTATTTAATAGAATGCTTGTCTGTGGTGATGGTCTGTAGTTTCTTTCACACTCATATATATCAACAGTGCCGCTAAGGCCAGTTCCTGGGTCAATTTTTTTATCCTGGAACAACAATCCTGTCAAAAAATGTTCTAGCCCAATTCCTGTCCCTAATTATAATCCTAACCCTAAACAACAAGAACTGATGGGATGATCACAATGGTGTAGAAATACCTAATTTAGACCTATCCCTAACATTAGCCTAAACAGAAAGAACGTGGTTCCAGGACAAACAAGGATATTGACGCAGGAACACAGCAAAATTAGATTTACACACACGTTTACTTATGTATGTAAATGGGGACATTCCATAGACTTCTATTTTTCATGCACATCTATCTAAAAACGATATAACCTGCACTCCAACTCTAACCCTAACAGAAAACTTTCTGCATTTTTACAATTAAAGAAACCTTTTATTTACTATATTTTATATATATTTTATGAGGGCATCCCAAAGGGAGGTTTTGCTCAGATTTTGCTGGCTTTTGGGTACAAATACATGGTTAGGTAACCCCCCCCCAAACCCCTGCCCCTCCCCACCCCACATCTAAGCACATAACTGTGCTTACCGTATCTTTTCTAATAAGGCTGGTCAGATGTTTACAGAAGACTGACACATCCTTTCCTCTCCTGCAGGTCATCTGGGGCAGACCTTAATCCCAGCATTGCTTGATGGTTAGTAGTGAGGCCATGTGTCCAGGCAGACTGAAGCTAATCTGCTGGAGATAAAAAAAACCTGCTGTTAACATGTCTCGTCCCTGCTCAACTCCGGGAACTGTGCAGGGTGACCTAGGTTAATTGCAGCTGCAGAGATGAACAGCCTGGGTCACCTTCTCTGCTGAAGAGATGAAAAAAATTAGGTAATCATAGAGGACAGCTGAAGTTGAACTACAGAGAGGACAGTTTCAGGACAGTTCCTAATGACTGGTCGAGAGCTTTAGAGGGGAGGGGGGTAGTGGGACAGGTGTGAGTGTAGGGCAACGTTTACACCTGGTATTAAGAACTGCCTCAGGTGATCTGATCACAAGTGGCAAATGGAGTCCCCAGTCTCAAAGATTATTTCTGTAAAAATACAAATATTTTATAAACAAAACTAAAGCAACCAAACTTTGGCTAAATGTTTCATTGTTCCTCCCACAATTAAAGGCATTAAGTACCACGGTGTAATGAAATGTAATGTTCAAGTGCTGTATATCGCAGCTAACAATTTTAAGTTGTAAGAACATTTCTGTAACATTTATATGTTTCCAAGTAACAAAAACATTAGAAAGGTTTTTAAAAGTTCTGGGAACATTCAAAACGTCCAGTTTTTTAGATATTGTATTATTGTTATTGATTGGTTTTAAAAGGTTATTCAAACATTTTTAATTCTGTAACATTAATATATTCATCAACTAAATAATGTTTTTGATATATATGATATATAATGTTAAAGAAATGTTTTACTAATGTTACTGCAAGAACGTTTTTGATAACTTGGAGAGAACTTTTGGAGAACATAGCTGGGATGACTCTACATATCGATAATGATCACATAAAATGAATGTTAATAACAGGCATAAACAGGGCTGGAGTGGAACAGGGTGTCCATGGTTGAAGCAGAGAATGATGACTGTGTTATGTCTAGTGATCCCATTGTTTTGAGTTGAGTCCGGTGCATTCTGTCTAACGTTTAAGACTGTTCTGATCTCTGTGCACTTCGTATCCTCTGAGACACATACACACACAGACATGAACAAACACCCAGAACAATACACCAAAAACACACAGCCAACATTTCTCATGTGTTGTAAGGGATTCCAAAAGAGCATTCCATCTTCATTTTACAACTTGGTTGCACCGGTATGTTCCCTATGGTGTGTCCCCCTCTCTAGCATTTTTAAGCATCGTTCTCTCATCTTAAAGCAGCTGGGGTGAGAGGTCAGCGTGGCAAGGCTGCAGATTAAGTTTCCCATGACTGAGCACCTTTGTTGGGGCGGCCCACTCGAAAGGAAGTGTCTTGCATATCTGAGTTCAAGAGAAGGATATTGAAACTCCTCCCCCTTTGTCCTGGGCTGAGACTGGGCTTCATTGCACCCAAACCCACCCCCCCAGACACTTACAGAACATGTTAGGGGGGCTGTTTTGAACTATGCATGCTACATAATATGGTTGATCTACTGCTGCTGCTGAATGTCAGGGAGATCCAGCAAAGGTTGTACTTAAGCTTGAAATCGTGCTCAACAAAGGCATTTTTCTTTTAAAGGCACATTACATGAACATGAATTCTTGTAAAGCCCTAAATTAGCTTGTCTCATAATGTGGCTACATAACACACTGAATTTCGGACTATAAAAGCTGTCTTACATGTAGACTTTAGCTTATGAAGTGAGTGGCTAAGGTTTGCTCTTCGTCTCTTTCGTCCTGGGTGAGGGATTTTCTGTTTACACACCCGACACCGTGACTATTGGTCCATCAGGGCCGAATTAATTTGACCGATCGATACTTTCTTCATCAACATTTTCATTTCCTGCCTCTGTTGGAAGGGTGGGGGCCCATTCAGAGGGGCCATTCTCGGTGTGTGTGTCTGTGTGTGTTTAAAATGTGATGACACAGCCAAGGTCAGGCAGCCAATGGCCAACTAGAGACCATGCTCTGACAGGTGAGAGATATTTATTTCACAGAAGACCCTCTTGTATGACCCCTCATTCAATACACACACACCATAAACAAACATATACACAAAGTGGCCACCACCAGGCTTTGGCTATCCAAACACCTTCCTTCTAAACCTTTTCCCAAAGTGTTTGTGTATCAGTTTATGCACCTGTGCGTTCAGGTTTATGGATCTGTGTGTGTATAAGGTAAAGTGTGTGCCTTTGTATGTGCTTTCACATGGGCGTATGTGCAGTGCTGACCTCTGTACTCCAGTGTTTGGAGTAACTGATGGTATCAGTGCACTTGTCTTCTTGACTTAGAGTGGAATGGTCACAGGTGCCCATTACTTATCATGCTAAATGATTCGGGTCAGCTGGGTCAACATTCCGGAACTTTCTGAGACAGGACCATTTTCGAAAAGGGGGGGAATCACCCTCTAAATCTGTCTTGCCCTGTTACTTTGCAGTGGGTGTTTATTCATAAGAATATGGGTTGAACAAATAGAAGTTTATGGCCATCGAATTTGAGTCAAGTAGCTTTTTTTGCTCTAATCCTGCAGGGCCCTCTAATGTATGCCACTCACACACTCAGTGGCATTACAGCAGTGGTAGATGTTCAGTTGCTCAGCTCAGCACTTGTCGCTTTTGGGGGTTTGTTAAACTAAAGTAAACCTATGGGTCCTCTACTCCTGTAATTTTTAACCTTTTTTGAGGAGTCCAAGACTTACATGTACTAATTATATTCAGGATTTGTGGGATTTTTTTCTTTCTTTCTCTTGCTTTCCTTCTGCCTCTCTCTCGCTTTCTCTCGCTTTCTTTCTCTCTCTCTCTCTCTCTCTCTCACACACACACACACACACACACACACACACACACACACACACGTTATCAAGCTGACTCTGTTACTAAGACCAGGCCTGAATTCTGGGCTCCTGAGATGAGCTGTACTACTTTAAAGTGCCTGCACAAACCCCAGTCCTTGTGACACCTGCAAGCCTTCTTTCTCCTATAACAACTGCACAAACAACTGTATTTTTGATTTCTAAACTTTATGTAAATGTAAAGACTTACAATAATACCTTGGGTATCTTACAATGTCCCCTAACAATATTTGGATAAGGCCAGAGCTGAAAATGTTTGAAAAGCAGAACAGACAGACAGAGAAGATAGATTATTGTATGCTGATGTTAAAGCTGATATCAACATGCCTGTTATCACTCTGTGCTCATATGTCTGAGTGTGCTGCACTTGTGTTTTCTCAGTCCAAATGTTCTCATGTCTCCTCAAGGCCCTTGTGGACACTTAAAGGTTAAACTGAACATGAGAGACAGGCTTCTCTCTTATGTTCTGTGTTTGTGAAACAGTGGAAAATGCCTGAAGGCCTGTGTGTATGTGTGCAAAATATTAGTTCTCCTCTTCCCGCAGGCATACTTTGTACCTGAGTTGGCCCTCCTTTTGCTTATCTCTCTCACTTTTTTCCCAGAAGCTCCAGTTTGCTCCACACCCTCTGCCCGCTGGCACTGGTCACATGCTTGACCTGTTCAACTGGCCTTAACCACACCCTGTTCTACATACCTGCTCCTCAACTGCACTCCACTGAGTGACACTTTTGTGAACACACACAAACACATGTTGGGTTTTTATGGTTTATGGGGACATTCCAATAATTTTTAAACTGTACAATTTGTGTTTTCTATCCCCCTACACGCTCCCTGCTATTTCACATTTTTTAAATGAAAAAGTTTGCTACTTGCTAATTCTGATATTTTTCTGCTATTTTAAAAATAGATCATTCTGTATGATTTATAAGCTTGTTTTCTCATGGGGACCTAAAAAAGAAATTTACTGGTTTTACTATACTTGTGGGGACATTTGGTCCTCATAACGTAGTGAATACCAGGACATATACATTCAGCTTGATGCAAGCCTCTGCAGGAGCTGAGAGTTTGAGAGAGCAGGCAGCTCAGCCCAGTGGCCGTTTATTTACTCTGCTGTGTGCGTGAAGGCAGAGCTGATGATTGGCTTCCTTGTTATTAGAGCTCATTGCTGTTGCTGTTAAACCTTCGTTTGCCAGATTAAAAACACGGCAAGGCCTTTAATGTTCATGAACTTGCACACTGGGAACAATTACCTAAAAATAACAAAATTATCATAACCCGAGCCTCTCTCTGCCAAGGCAAAGGGCAAATAATTAGTGTGAGAAAGTGTTTTCATTGTGTAAACCATGCATGCAGCCGGACCAAATTGCCAGTGTCTGTGTCTCATCTGGTCAGTCAATAAACAGTAACTTTGCTGTAAAAAAGCTGAAATGATTCCCTAGGAAATGATGCATCTTTTTTCTGTTTCAAATTTTCCACTATCGTCCACCATTTAATCCTCTCATTCTGCTTCAAAAGCTCATCAACTCCAGTGTTAATGAACATTTAATGAGAACACTTCAAAACTAAAGCAAACCTGATTTTATTTATTTTCTTTCCCTTCCTGGATTTCAGACTTAGGAATGTGTGAAGTGAAAGGGGATGATAGTGAAACCCTCACAATCCAAATTCCTCTGGGAAACTTCGCCTTCTTTTTCCATCACAACTTCTAGTTGTTGTGGAGTTTAGTACTAACATTGGCCACATTAACACTACAGCAGAATACTGTCAGTCCTGTTTTAGAGTTTAAATATATTTCATCTGTGTTCTGCTCTGTTAAAGTATACTCAAGCATCGTTATATAACATTTAATATGTTATATTTTCTTAATATTCATAATATGACAGGGTTTTACGTGGTTTCTTCTGACATTCAGAGATATTTTCTGAATGTTTTGCTCATTTTATTTTCTTAGGAAAAGCATTAGTCTAGCAAGGTCTAACAAGTGTGCAAAAAGCAAATCAAAAACAAATGAATAACATAAATGTTTTATTCCCTAGAGGTGATCATTTGTGTCATTTGGTGTTATTTGTGTTATTAATATTAAAAAGCAGTATTTTGAAAAAATATAGTACTTCCAAGTTCAAAGTTCATAGAAAGTCATTTTTTTTGACAATATTCCTTCAGTAAATCATTCATACCATATTCAGTTCTCTCCTATAAGCTGATATTTAAACAAAATAATTTGAGTCACACTTGGTTAGTAAATATAACTATCAATCTCACACACAGACTATCAATGCAGCCACTGACAGTCGCTCACTCACAGGTGTTGCAATCACATGACCCTGAGGACCGCACTCCTTTGAGATCACCTGCCTCGCAGAGGCCATGGGGGTGTGGCTGATGCCTGAGGATAACGCAGTGATTGACGGGGGTGCTCGGCGTGAGGGTGGGGGTGCAGGGTCAGGGGCAGTGTTGGGGTCCTGGCAGACTGACACTGACTCTCTGTGTCCTCCGGGTTTAGGGATTGAATGTCAGTTTCTCTAATAACGGGTTATAGTGAAAAGGTCAGCTCCAGTCATCTGACCATGAGAATGAGAGAGAGAGAGATAGCGAGAGAGAGAGAGAGAGAGAGAGAGAGAGAGAGGGGGAAAAAGAGAGATGAACGCTATGCCAGGGGCGGAAATTGATTGTCTGGCAGGGGAAAAGGAAATGAAGGGAAAAAGAAAAATGGAAGGCTGGTAAGCAAAGAGAGAGAGAGTATGAGTGTATGTGTGTGTGGGAGAAAGAGAGAGGGTTGGAGGACATTGAGGTGTCATGGCCAAGCTCAGATATGCATGCCTACTTTTTAAATTACCATCAGCTCTTTATTACTCTCCTCTCTCTGTACCCTGTCTCTGACATCCACAGCACCTGAGAGGACTTTCTGCTCACACACCATCGCCACTAAATCTCCGCAAAATAAAAGCAAGAACACCCAGCGAATACCAGATCAGCCGTGGCCTCCACCAGCCTGCAGCATCACACATAGAGCATGCAAGGTGTTTGAAAATGGGGCATCCAATGCCTGACACTGTGGAATTTGCCTAGGCATTCTCTAAATGTAAAAATTTCAGATGAAAAGCTATCTTCATTAGCATCCATTAATGTTCATTTAAAAACGTTTGGACAACATCTCAGTGGAACAATGGAGTTCAGGGGTTGTATTATGGAAACATCTTAATTTAGAACTAAGATGCATATTCTAATTAATTTAGCATATCCTATTTGTTTAGTTATCATGGTGATTGTAAGATATCATTTAGAACACTGGACCTCTCACAACTTAATAACAAAAAACTTTAAAAACTTAAAAAAAATTAGTTTCTAAAATATGGCCCCTAGTTTTTAGTTTTGGCCCCTGGGATTTCTCCATTTGATGTATCCCAAGCAGCAGCAGTAAACATGGCAGGTCTTTTTAAAACACTGCTCTGTTCTCTAGTTACAACCACCAGCAGTGACCCACAGGGAGGGTCAAGTGGTCTGTCCAAGGTCATGGCGAGAGTGCAGAGGTGTGGTATGAATAGTAGCTAGAGGGAGGAGGTGGACAAACCCCAGAGACCCATATTGAGCCATGATGGTGTGCAAGCCACACAAACTAAGAACACTCTTAATGGATGAGTGTTGTCTATGCTGGTTGTTGGATGCAAATATACAAGAAATTCTCATGAGAGCAGTTCTTTAAGAAAGGACAACTATACCACCTACATACAGACTGTTCAGACTACATACATTCCTCTAAAGTTTTACCAATGAACCAGATATATGGCATTCTGGCTTTATGCTCCATCTGCATACACATTTTCCATTTTTTTATGTATATTACAATTTTTCTAAAGAGAAATACTCTTTAGACATTCTAACAGAAATTTGTGTTTAATAACTGTAAATTACAAGGTCAAATTTAGAAACCAGTAGCTCAGGACTTTCTCATCTCTCCACGAATCTCTCCACGAATCTCATTGAAGATGTTACCTCATGACAACTACATTAGCTAATTCTGTCTGGCATAAAAAAGAAAAGCTAAACGATAAATGACCAAGAGAGATAGAGAAAAATATAGAGACTGAAAAATGGGTGGTAAGCCAGACACTACCTCCACACATACACGCGCGTGCGTACACGTTAATAACAGGATATTAAAGGGGTGAAATAATTAAGCTAACAAGTGAGCAAGCCTGGCTAAATTGTCTCCTAAGGTCCGATATCGATACATTAGCTTAGACAAGCCCAATGCATTTTGCATGGGGCTCCGGGAAAATGATTGATCAAGGCATAATAGCAGGCCCCACTCCTCTTCCGCCATTAGCTGGGTCAAGCTGGCAGGCCAGTTTGTCTGGGCATAGGTCAGAGTCATGCTATAATAGCTCTGCTGCCATTACCACTGGGCCTGTGTGAAAAACTACCATTAATTAGCATTACACAGCTTCACACGCACACACTACTCATTCAGCCCCCATTGACTACAGAACGACCAGAGCTCTGGCCTTCTCTCTTAGTGCCAAACACAGGCACACAGCCATCCTCTCATTTGGACAGATAGAAAGAGATGTGAGGAATTAAGGAGAGAGAGAGTGAAAGAGAGACAGACCCGGGGTCTGACTGGCTGCCCGCTCACTACTCCCGTTGGTTTCACTGGCTAATTGAATTGGCTTGTCAACAAAGCCGTTGTCATTCAGTAAGTGAATTTGTTGTATTATTGCGCATCACAGCTGCTGCAAATTGTCTGCTATTTGCTGGAGGCAAAGGCAGCTCTCATGCCCTGTCACAAAAAGCATGAGATACCCACAAAAAAACCCAAAACAAACAAAAACCGAAAAAACAAACTAAAGTAAAAACGCTAAATGACATACACAAACAAACGAGAGGGGCACCGCACACAGCGAGTGAGCAGAGGGGGATCGAGGAAGCAGGCAGGTGTAATTGCGGCACTGTTGTTTCAGCTGGAGCTCAAAGACAGAGTCCACATGGGCACAATGGCTGTGGCCCCTGGCACTGCTAACAGGCCTGTCCATACCCCTACCCATTCAAAGAGCTGACTTTTTCTTCTTCAATCTGCTTGCCTCCCACATATACATACGAACACATACAAAAGACCTGCCCACTGAGGTGTCCACTTTTGTACACGTGTATCTAGCTCTGTTCTATAACCCAGTGAGCTCCACGGCCTCCAGAACAGCATGTTAAAGCATCACAGACATGCTCCTGACACGCAGGCTGTTCTAAAAGTTGGGCATCCTAATTATGCTGCCTTGTTTTGACAGCATTGCATTTATCTTTGCTGGTAATGGCAATCCCAGAATGCATTGCGAAGAGCTCAGATGTTGATTATATAAACGTTCAATTCAATGCCACTAAATATTGATAAAGAGTTTATTTAAAACGTTTAAAAACTATTTAAAAAATTGTGTGACTTACTTGTCTATGCTTATTAGAATATTTTATACAGTTTGCAAGAAATGAGGGGGATTGTTTGTATGATGCAGTTATTTAAATCACCTTTAGACCACCTTTAAATTTAAGTTACCTATAAGGTCTCATTACAGTTAAGATACTGCCTTAGAATGCAACAGCCTATGTAGGCAGCGAGGCCACTCTCTGCGTTTGGGACACAGTGTCTTTGTCTATTTTTCAGCTAAGCTAAGATCCAAAGGAAGGTGTGAGCACAGATATATGACTAAGTGGGGTAAGTTCAGGATTTTACAGGTTCACCTTAAGTGCCTTGTAAAACAACCAAGGCGTGAGTGACACGGTAGCTCTGTCCTGACACAGCACACCATCCTCTTCATCCCCTCCTCCTCTTCCTCGTGGAGATTCCAGTTTGGGTATGCATGCACATGACCCCATGCTCATGTGTTTGTACTTTTTACAGACCAATTAACCTGGCCAGGCAGCTGACCTCTCTTGGACTTTGCTTTGCTATTTGTGGTAAATGTGTATTGGTTTACTTTATGTGTATGTTTGTGTGAATCAAGCCTTGTGTCTAACATCACTGTGGTGTAAAGTACTTATAAATCATAATTATACTTTATTATTAGAATTAAGAATTGTTTTGGGTTATTTGTACTGTACTCCAGTAAAGGTTATTTTAATTAATAACATCTCTAAGGAAAGATTATACTTTTTTAAATGAATATTATACTTTTTTATACTAAATTACAATTTCATTCAGACTTTTCTGATATTTCACTGGTCATCATAAAGTTGCATCAAAGTGCATCAAAGTTACTGCAAAGAGAAAGTTTTTAGCCTCTCTGATGTCATCAGTCAATTTTTTTAAAAAACTAAGAAAAACAAATTATGCAATATATTACCACAGTATTATTCATACTTCCACCAGTATGTATAATGTCTTTTTACACCTCTGAATGCTTGTTTCACACTCCTGAAGTGTGGGTGTATTTGTGTGTGGTTGAGGTGTCAGTGATTATGTGCTCATTGGTTCAGTCTGCCATGGTCACTTCCAGGTGATCTGCCTCAACTGGAAGTTTCTGGTCACTCATATACTAAGCTGCTGAGGGCAGCCACATGACACTGCTTTCTCTTCCCATCCTCCTCTCCTCTTCTCCCCCAACTAGTCGCCTTCCTCCACCCCACACTTTTAGCTAGGGTACCCTTGCTCTGGCCTGACAAGGTTACGCCACTGTGCTGTGAGTATTGATTATCTATTTCCAGCATCAAAGATCCCTGCAGCTAGAGATGGCTTTGCTGCTTTAGAAAACACTATACCCTTTCTCTTTAACTCCCTCTCTGTTACACACACACACACACACACAACATGCCACAGTTGTCACAGCTCTTTGTCTCAAACTTGATGTGCCTTGTCCAGTGTTGAGTATTATTAGTTTGGCATCAGGGACTGGCCACCCTGGGGTCACATGTTTCTCAAGTGCAGATATGTTAATTACTGTAAATAAGTTAGACATTGAGAGGTCAGTCAGTTACCACTAGTGGAAATGGGTCTTAACAATCAACTAAATTTAAAGCAAGTCATCCTACAACTGTGCTGATTAGCTTAGTCCTGTAGCTGGCCAGGTTCATTTAGATCTTATTTAAATAATTTATTTTTTAGTATTTTAAGCAGTGGTGGTTTAATTATCAATTTATAAGATGACTAAAATGAGACCTTTGCATTGAAATTGTGTTACATTTAAAAACACTTGATCTAATGCTTTTTAAACACAAGAATGTTTTATGTAAATGTTCTCCTAGGAACATGTCCAATCGGGGCCAGGCAAACCAATCAGCCAAGCAGGGCTTCTTTAAGATTACTGGTCCAGTCGACTGAATAGTTGATTTTGAGAATACGTAGATTTGTACATCCCCAAAACGCTAAACAAACATTGTCCAAACCTAACCTTGAAGTGGACAAAAAGAATAATGAAATCAGTTCTGATTTCAGTTCTGTCATCAACCTCATGTAGAAACAGAAAAACCTACAGATGACAAATTAAAAGGAGAGCATCAAGACAGAAGAAATAGTGCATCTGTGAACTGATACAAAGTAAAAGGTACAACAATTCCCCCCAAAAGCGGCACCATCCTGTTTAGATCTCACAAAGGGGAGAGTGTGTCCAAATTTAGATTTAGAAATTATTCATAAGATTTTAAGTCATAGCATCACTTGCTTTTAGGAGGGAAAATGAGATTTTATTATGCGGTTGCTTATGAGCGACTCCCTCCCCAGTCAGAGGAATGAATGGCTTAATGCCAAGGCCAATTGAGAGACACTGTTAAGAGCCAGGGGGTAGATTTTCATACATTATTCATCATTATACAAAATAATCCTTAGCAGGATTGGGAAGGGGACTGTAGTCATGGTTGGGGACTGGAAGCTGTTTTCTCTTTTGGTTGGGGGGGTGAATTTGAGGATTATACATAAATGTGTCTTTCAAACTGTCTCCTCTGAACGTTTAACTGTCTGTGACTGTAATATAATGGCTATGATGGCTGTAGATGTTAGGTGGACCTGGCTGATTTGAATGCTGTTCATGAGATGAGGGACAGAGGGTGAGCCCTGCTAAAGCCTCAAATTCAGACACTGAGTCCCAGATACCAGACACTTCATCAGGACCTGGGGTGAGACCCAGACACACCCCGTTATACAATCACATGGACACAGACAGTAAGACACACACTAGGGCGCACCCTCACAGGCAATCATGCAAACACAGACATGCTACATGTATACACCGTATATATACTCCACACCCACGTATATAGAGCTAGAGAGCTACTGTTGTTGTAAAGACAACAACAGTAGCAACTGACTTATAAGTGTTATTTTGTAATTTCTGGGAACGTTCTTTTTCACATACAGTAAGACATTATATTAACATTATTGCTTGGTTTGAGAACTAAGATCTTATGAACAACATTTTGGATATATATGATATATAACATTAAAAATGTTCTGCTAATGTTGTTGCAAGAACAGGTTTAAATAAAGACAGCCTTTTTTGGAGGGGAGTGACGCTGTTCCTTTAAGTGAGATTGGGTCACCCATGCTGTCATACAGAGAGTTTGAATTCAGTGTTTGAAAGTGGAATCCTGAAGGATGTGATAAAGTCCTTCTGTGTGTCTCAAGGATACAAACAAAAAGTTACTCTTATTAACACTGCAATCTAATTCAATTTGAAGCCATCTGCTACTGGCAGCATACAAACCCGCACAGAATCATCACCCGTTCCCTCATGAATCCTCAAGTGGGAATGTGGGATGTCCTTCAGTTGTATCTCAGATGTTAATGGATAGTATATGTTATCAGTGCTGTTTAAAGAAGCACAGAACATTTACATGCTGGTTTAGACTGGTTAGTGCTGATCCTGGTTAGTGCTAATGTTTCTCTAAAGTAACAAAAATGTTGAAAATGTTACTTTAGAAGTCTAGGGATGTTCATTAGATGTTGTATTAACATTATTGCATGTTTTTTATTAAAGTTATTTAAACTTAATTCTGTAACATTTAAAAACATTCCATTAACAACTTCAAAATAATGTTTTTGATAGATTGTATATAATGGTAAAAACATTCTACTAATGTTACTGCAAGAACGTTTTCTGATAACTTAGAGAGAACGTTTTGGAGAACTTTAGCCAATATTCTGAGAACGTTCCCTTCTAGCTTGTAGCTAATGGTCCACAAGTATGATCTTTCTGATGGAGTCTTAAAGTAAGACTTGTTTGAAAATCTGGTAGGAACACCAGCATCCAAATATATGCTGGTGATCAGTAAAGTTGTTCTTTTCAGCAGGTAAAGCAAACCTCCCTTCACAGACAATCAATTTTTGAGAAATATTTTGAAAAGAAGCTTGATCGTATAAAGTTTACTGTCCTGTTACCATTTCCATCTTTTTATGATATATGAAATCATGCCATGTGCTTTATGGGTTATCTGCAAAGGGAAGGTCTATCAAATCCAGATGCGCTCTCATGAGAAAGTCATCCAGTTTCAGAGTCAGTTTGAATGCACCTCTGCTCAAACAACCATTCATAAATGCTCACCTCCATATGAGACCTTACACATCAGGTTTTAAAGTACAGAAACATGTTTGTCATAAAAAAAAGCCAGAACAATGTTCACTAATGGAGAATTTAGAGTTGGAGCCAGTAGGCGGCTTTTAGTCTTGAATCAGAGTGATAATTCTCCCGTCACCCATTGCACAGGGTTGTAATTACTGTCCCTCTTCTGTGAAAGGCCCTGGACTGATCAGTCTCCCCCCGTTGGCTCACCTCTTCTCTGTAACTGTGAACAAATGGCCTGAGAGAATCCCGAGCTCCTGTGGCCCTGCTAAAGGGCCCTTGATTTATGAAATTACTGCAAACATGATTGAGGTAGCGCTGATGATTATTGTAATAATAGAGGCACTTGATGAAAAAGAGTCGGTGCTAAACTAGGCATACCTAATGAGGACTCGCAGATTGGGGGATGCTTGTGTGAAAAGTGTTTTACATGAGAATGAGTCTCTCTCTCTGCCTCTCTCTCTCTCGCTCTCTCCATAAGAAATAGGGAAGTAGCTTGGCTGGGGTGCATGAAATTCAGTGTGGGAACTACCAGCCCCCCCACCTTCCTGAAATTCAAAAACCACATTCAGCAAGCATTTTAACTCAAGTATGTTTACTCAACTCCAGTATGATGGGACGTGTCAAAAAGTTTTAAAATAACTCTGATAATGAATGTTAAAAAAATACCCATCATTTTCACATTAGAGCTAATGTCAACTAAAGCAAACTCAAACCTCTCAGATATTATTTTTTAGTTGTAAACTAAAACCAGAACCAGATAAAGCTCATCTCCAAGGTTCATCTACAACCCATCCTGCAACCTTCAGCACCCCCTCCTGCCCAGGCTTGCTGGACCCAGCAGAGCGGCTGTGTGTTAAGAGCTATTGAATAATAGTGACCTTTAATAAAGAAGGGGATCCCCAGACTTCTTTCCCAGACACGCACTGACCTTTCAAACCAGACGAGGGCCATGAAAGGAGGGGGCAGGGGCCAGGGTTCAGAGGGGGATGGGGTTCTCCAGGGTTTCAGACTGTGGACTTTGAACCTGCTAGTCCCTGCTGTCCTGTTGTATGTTTCACTCTGCCAGGGATCTCTCTTATACCCCCCCCCAACACCCCCTTCTCTCCTTTTGGGGAGTGTTCTGCATGCTGAGCCCTGAGCTGCTGGGCCTGAACCCTTGCTAATCAATTTCTCTGTGAAGACGAGTTCTGAAGCTGCAGTAAAAAAAGAATCCAGCTCTCTGACATCACTGCCTTTGACACTTGTGTCATTTTAGAGAACGCTAAAGGATTACACCAAACAAAAATAGACGAAAAGCAAAACAGTGCCAAATTTGAACCCTCCTTTGTTTCAACATAGCCTCTGTCCATGAAAAATAAACAAGAGAAAAAGACATTGCAGACGACACCTGACACTGAATGCTAAGCTGTCACTCCGCCCCAGCCATTCATTTAGAAAATGCTGAAGTGGGTTGCCATGTCCCTTTGTTATCTTCTTCTCTCAGACAAAACAGCCCTGTACATTGTACACAGGCCCTTAATGAATACCTATTGTCCAAACACTTCAGCTAGCTCAAACGGCCCTTTAAGATGCCCATGAAAAACTGGGTTGGAGATAAAGCCTCAGGCCTGTGTAACATTCCCATCTAGAAAAGATGTAAGCTCCCTCAGACTACGCAGACACTGAAGGTCATGTGAAGGATCTTCCATGATTTTCTCTGCCCGTGTATCAGTTGGGAACAAAGGCATGCATATACGGGCCAGACATAATACTCATGCTAGCTAACTGTGCATTGCTTTATTTATTACAGTTTATGTCACTCAGCATTACCATTTTTGTTTTTAGTTTTCTATTTAGTTTTTTAGTTCTTGTGTTGGTACAGTGCAATGCAGGTATACTGTCCAATGCCTACATATTAGCTGTCTCTTTGTGTTACTGCTGTTCTATTTATGCACATTTGAAGGTAGAATGAAATGAGTTAAATTTCCACTTCACTGTTTCACTTTTCATTTTCATACTTTTCATATTTTTTAACAGTGCAGTTGTTAAACAACTTTCTGCAGTTGTTTTCATCCTAAGATGTGAATGGTATGGTTTAAATGCAGAGGTCACATTTCAAGCATGAGTTACCAAATACTTAATACTTTTTAATAATTACTTTATTTCACTTATTAAATTATTTCCCTGTGTTTTCTAGTGTAACCTAACAAAAAAAAAAATCATACGGTTTTAGAATAAAAAATGAAGGTTGAGTAAATGATCACAAAACTTTCAGAATTGGGTGAATTACTTCTTTAGATTTAGAATTGTTGTAGGAAAGTGTGGTGTGATAGTTTCTTTAATTTCACACTGTACTTGAGATTCCACAAATTAACTTTAGTTAACTTTTATGTAAACTACAATGAACTTAGCCATATCTAACCGCAGTCATATAGTACTATATGCCTTTCGTCTCCTCTCCACTTTTTCTGAGACCTGACCTGCAGTCTGTGTTTTACTCTCAGCTCAAGGACATTTCTTCACCCCCTACAGTTTTATTTTGAAAAATCAAAGCATATTGACTAAGAAAAATAATAACAGTAGCTTTTTTCTTCTCCTGGGGCCCGTCTGCTAACAGAGGTAAATCTGGCCCGGTATCTTCACAGGCAAAGGCAGCTCTTCTAATTGCTTGCAGCGTGACAATTGAAATGGAAAGAGGAGAAATTCTCAGGCTGTATTGATCATATATTGGCCTGTATTTCATCAAGCATCCCCTCACCCTCCTGCTCACACCACCCCATTTATACACTTGATTCAAGTTGCTGTGTATGAGTGCACTTGTGTGTCAGAATGTATGAGTGTGATAAGTGTGTGTGTGGCTTTGTTTGATCCTTGATCAATATCTGTTCCCATGTGAGCCCCTGTCTAGCCAGGGTCCTCCTGCTTTTCAGGAGTCTAATGAGTGGCCATGCCACAGTAGGACACAGTCTTTAGCAAATGGCCAAGCCCAGCATGCCACCTACAAGAGGGAGAGACGATGACCGTTGACCCTTTTAAGCCTCATCTTAAATAAAATCCCATACAGACTATTGCATCTAACAATTTTAGGTTTTAAGAAAGTTTCCATAACCTTTCCATTAAGTAAAAAATGTTAAAAACATTTTGAATGCTCTAGGAATGTTCAAAACATAAATTTTTGGGGTTGCATTAACGTTTTTGCTGGGTTATAAGAGCATTATTCAATTTTTTTAAAATTCTGTAATGTTTGTAAAACATTCCACTAACAATTTAAGAATATTTAATTAACATTAAAAGAGGTTTTACTAACATTACTTCAAGAACATTTTTGATAAAGTTGAGAGAACTTTTAGAGAACATTAGCAAATGTTCTGAGAATGTTCCCAGTTAGTTTACGTACAGAACACACTACTGCATGATATCTAAAGGCAGGGAAGCCGTATTCACCAGAGGGGAGCTGTTACTTTATTGTCTTTATGGCTGTGAGATTGCTAGTGTGTGACATCAGTTGAGAAGTTAATGAGGGATACTTTAAAGGCAGCTCTGCTTTCTTTTTTTTAGCCACTGACTCATTAAAGCTGCCCTGTTCTTTAACCATTGTCTTCATGCCTCTTTTTTAACATTCTCTGTGCCCTGGTTTGACTTTATAGTGCATCTCCTAAGCTGCTGGATTATCTTTATCCTGCACTCTCTCTCTCTCTCTGCCTCATTCCTTTTCTCTTTCATTTTGCCCATAAGATTTAACAATACATTCCTAATCAGATGTCAGAAAAAAATAAAAGGGAGAGAAAGATAGAAAGTAACAGAGTGACTAATTGAAGCCAGGGATTTGTCCTGATCTGGGCTCGGTCTGCTGTGCTTACAGCTCAGTCAACTTGCCCTTCATTTCCATGCCTTTATCTGAGGGTCTAAAGAGGAACACTCACTGTTTCTGGAACATTCTGCTCTTCTTTCAGTGTTCACACTTATACTACATCTTTCAATGTCACCCACACATGCAGACATAGCTCTGTTCAGTACAGCTGGTATAAAGGAGACCTGTAATAGAAAACATGACTTTCTTGCTCTTTAAAATGAAAAATTTGATGCATGATGTAGACACAGTTTAACGTTTAAGACACAAAGCTCTCTTCCCCATCTATGTCCATTTAGGACAACTGAGTGTCCACAGGAACATCAGCATATGACAGGCCATATTTAATAGAGGTTGTTTACATACATTTAAAGGTACAGAGACAAAAAGTGTTAATTCTCAAAGAGGGTCTAAGATTTCTTGACAGGGTCAAAGAGCAAAACAGTTAACTAAAACACAGCTCTTTTTGGGTAACTGCTTTCGAAAAAGGAAAAAAACTAAATTCTACAAAGTGTGGAAAACTGTACTTTTAAAGTTATCATTTACACCCCATAAAACTCCTAATGTTGTTCCAAACCTTTATGCTGTTATTGTGTCCTTGTAAGATATATCTTGCCATAAATTTTTCCTATAGAACAATAGCTCATAGTGACTACAGTCTGTCAGGCCCTAAAAGGACAAAAATACAACATGAAAGCATCATAAAGGAAGTCATATTACTATATTTCATATTTTCTGAAGCCACATGATAGCTCTGTGTGAAAAACAGACCAAAATATAAGTGTCCGTTGTGACTCAGATCAAATATGGCCTTCATTACGAGAACCACTCAGCTAACAATTTAGAATTATAAGAATGTTTCCCTAAGGTTTCCATTAAGTAACAAAAACATTAAACGTGTTATTTTGAATGTTCATGGAATGTTCAAAACGTCCAGTTTTCAGACTGGATACCATATGGTTACACTGTTAAAAAAATTGATGAGGGTGTTAAGAGTGGTGAAACTAAATAGGGAGCAATATAGAGGAAAGCCTGGTCATTCTTCAGCTATGCGGTGGGGAGATGGTGGTCGGCCGGTCTTCTCTGATAAGGCAGTTCATGGAAATCTAAAGGGGTTAGCCGTTTGTTGCTTCTTTCTCCTTTTTTCATTATTTCCTTCAGCGTAGTTACTCAAGAGGCCATGGTCAGCCATGACAGGCCGATAAGGAAATAAGGGGCTCGAGAAAAACGTGTGTGCAGAGGCCATGGGGAGCACAGTCAGGAAGGCAATAGAATAAACAAAGCAGGGCCCTGCTCTCTGTTAAAGAGATTAATTGCAGTGGTGACACCTTTGCCATTGACAGGCATCAACAAGGAACTCGTCTTTGACATGGTCTCATTGTGGGGAGGAGCAGGACGCGTGTTAGTTCATTGCGGAGCCCCGTCTCACTGCGCTGGGAGCAGATGCTGCTCATTGGCAAGCTTTCAAGCTCTTTTATGAATGTTAAAACTCACATATCAAAAGAGCCTCGCGACAGCTTGACAAGTCTTACAAAGGTCCCAGACATTAAAAATTAATATCCGTTCATTATTGCCCACAGTTGATTCAAAGTCATGGTTGGATGCATGGAGATTTTGTACAAGGTTCTGCTCAAACTACTGGGAGTTTTCCCAGGTAGAATGAAAGCAAGTGTATTGCTTTCAAAATATTGTTTTGATTAAAACAAATAGCAATTATAACGGAAACAATAATCTTCAGAATTTATATTTTTCTGAAAGAAATATTCTTCATTCCTTATACAGAGGTAGTCTATAAACTCCTAAAGGCATAGTTTACCCAAAAATAAAGAAATAATAAAAGTAATCATTAAAAAAATAAACATTCTGTAATTTCCTCACTCTCATGTTGGTCCAAACTTCTATGACACTTAAGTTTATAAAGGTCTATAATAACATAAACATTTGTTGTTCTGTGTTGGCCAGAAAATACACTGGAGACATTTATATACATTGTTTCACTCAAAGCTTTACAAAGCAAACCTCCTTAAGACAATCTCTGCAGAAAATACTAACAACCAGCAGAATACAAAGAATGACTTATAGCTTCAAGACTTCCTTTTATCATGCCCCAAACTTTTCAGCAGCCTCTTAAAACACTTTCCCCTCATTAAATGCTATGGAATCTGGTTGCTGCATGTGGTGTTTATTTTCACTTTCAGGCCTGAGAGAGAGTCAGGAGTCTGCTCTCATTCTGAGCTGGGGGGATGGTGTGGTCACAAACATAAGAGAGAGCGAGAGATGTGGAGGCCTTTAGCCAAGAGGTTCTCTGTCTGTTTGATAGAACCACTGGCCCCTGTTTCCTTCCTTCCCTTTTAGAGGAGTTTGCATGGTTGTACTGGCTCTTCTGCTCTATCCACCCCTGCTGCCAGCACCTCCTCTGGGGCCAGTTTCGTTTAAGCTGTCCTTTCACCCCTTGATTGAACACGGTGGTCCACGCAGACCAGTCTAGTTCCTGATTCTCAGAAGAGAGAGCACCTGTGCTACAATAAATATCTCAAAATAAACCTCAGGCCCACCAGCTACACACGCAAATGCAAAACACTTCCTGATCTATGCGGTGGCGTCTGCCTAGAAAATGAAGGTCATGGTTTATGAAAAATGCGTGGCCTTAATATCATCTGCTTGAACTTCAAAATGTCTCCTTTGACATTGACGTATTTCATGCTTTGTCTATTAGTCAACCTCCAGATAAGGTCTTAATGCGAATAGTGTAAAATTCAACCTTTTACACTGTGAATATACAATCGTATCAGGTCACATTTGCATTGCATTTAGAGTGCATAATTAAAAATATGACACTTATTTTACTTATGGGAATATGCAAATATTCAGTTGTTGTCTGTATGGATTTAGGCACAAGGAGCCTTTTGGCATTAGGGACAGTGTGTAAATGTGTGTGTGGTTTCTCCTCTTGGTCTTCTGAAGTGTCACATAATGTCTTTGGGGCTGGTGGCAGGGGTCTCTTAGCTTATATGTTTCTATAAGCACTTGCAGGCTGGATCTTATCTGCCCTTATCGCCCCTCAGACCATCCCTGGAACACTACACATGCTGCACCAGCCTCTTATCTGAATCACCACCACACTCTCGGCCCCTGACCGCATTGACGTAGCACAACATGGGTGTTTATGTGCACACGTGTATTTGTATGCTCATGCTGTTGACTCACAAGTAACTACAGAATGATAAGATATGGAACGCATAGCTACATATCTCTCCCATTCGAAACTGACCCCCAATTCTCACACACATGGAAGCTGCTCATAGCAGAATAAACACTCTTATTCTGAAGTTCATAAATGTTTGACTATCTGAAGAGACCTCTGGATTGGTTCATTTATTCTCCGTTTTCTCTATCTGATGTTTATTTATGTGCTGTGATACAATCTTTTTAGTTATTGACTTAATTTATATTCAGTTTTTTTAATTTCAGAAACCTTGCACTTTGTAATACTTTAATGAGTGTTTGTTAAAAGTTCAATATCACCTGCATGATTTGCATTAACAGGAACAGTTCCTTTCTAACAGGAATCCTATAGTGGTCAATGTGTCATTACCTGCACACTAAATGTTTTTTCAGTTGGGGGGGATGTTTCACTCACTTCTGCCTATGGAGGTTCTGCCTATGTTCTCTATCATCACTTCCACAGCACATAAAACACGGGGCTGGAGGGTTCACACTTTCACAGTTCACAGGACTCTCTGTTCCTCTCCACTTATGGTTTCCTCCAAACTGTGTCCATTTCACAAGAATAAATTACTCTCTCTCTCTTTTTCTCTCTCTCTTTGTCTTTCTTTTCTCTGTTCTTCTTTTCTCTCTCAGCTACGTTAGCCACAGTGGTTCCCAGAGGGAACATGTGCTGTCAGCTCAATGGCCTCACATCTGGAGCTTCCTGCTGGGCTGGATCGGCCTTACCTCCCCTCCAGCCCGCCTCCTCCCCATCCCTGCTCTCACTGCCACTGAGCAGGGCATTATCCTCCTCCCCAGTTCCAGAGTGCAGGCTGGCACTCCCTGCTGCCTTCTTGCCAAAGTCCCTTTCATTTAAATAAGATTAAACACAAATGTGGAGTGGGGGCACATGCACTGGCTGGCCTGGGAGTTGAAGTGATGTTGCAGAGCACTAATCTATTCCATGGCCAATTTTTGGAAGTGAGAGCAAGAGAGAAAAAAAGAGCGAGAGACATTAGAGAGACATAGAATAAGAGAAACAGGGCAGGCTCTGGAGCGTTGATGGTCATATTCTTCACACAGCTCGTCACTCGGTGGCCGCACTCTTCACAGCTGCCGACTATTGATCCTGAACCATTCAAAGAAATAAAAAGGCATTGATCTAGAGTCACATGAAAACATCTTAAAGGAGGAGAGAAATTCCTTTTAAGATGAGCAATGGCACTTTTCTGTCTATTGACTGAACACACACACACATGCCTTCATTCAGTCTAACACTTTTCCTCTTCATCAGTGTTGCTGTTAGTTCATCAGAGTGACTTACCAAAAGCAGTAACACTACTAACTAAACTACATTTATCACTAGTTTGACTGTTGCTCAGTATAAGCTGACTAAACAGTGTACCTTTTATAGAACCAAGCAACTTTTGCCAACAAGTGGCAATGCAGCTAAATACATTCTTGATGTTTGTAGTTTCAGTTTTAACCATGTTTTCAATATGTATATAGAAACTGGAGGTTTTCTATTTTTATGCATTGCATTTATCTATTTAATTTATCTCTTCGTTTTAATGTGGCCACCCCAATTACACATGCGCATGCACAGATTCAGCGGCATGCCAACAAACGCCTTAAAATACCCAAGCAATGTCAGGGAGAAATGAATTATACAATTACAACAATTAGCATATCCTACCCATAGGACAGTCCCTCAGTCTCCTCTGCTGAGGCCTTTAACTGCATATTCAGCATATAAAATACTGCATTAAAAGGCGAGCAAAACAACGCACAGCACATGGATGCTAATGTATGGGTCAGGGTGAACTCTGAGGAGTGATTGCTGATTCCGGGTGACACAGGTCAGGGAAGGGGACATTATTCTGTCTGCAGGGGATCGACCGCTGCCTTCTGACAGGCACATCCAAGACTGATTTGCATGGTTGTGTCCAAAAGTATGAGTATGTGTACTCGGAAGGAGGATACAGGGAGCACAAGGTTAGTATAGTAAGCCTGCGGATGGGGCTACCCACAAAAGCAGCTCTGCTCTGGTCATCATCAACCTCATTAGAATTATTAATATTTCATACAGGGCTGAGGGGGTGCTTTGATGGTAGCAACTCTTCTCATGCATTGTGACAATGCCTGTCCCCTGTCTTCGGCCCTGGTTCCAGCCGGATCTAATTGGCTTGATTCTGCCAATGACTGCTCGGATAATGTGGTCAGGGTGAGGGGAAAGAGGATCATGGGTCTCGGTGCAGTCTGCGGCCTGCCCGCAACCCACAGCCCACAGGATGTGCTGAATCTGGGATTCATTCCTTTTCATGTGAACAATGGAGAAAGTTGCATGGGATTTGCATTAATAATCTGCATGCATCTGCCGGCTTTTACATATCATCTCTACAGATATGTGTATTCATAGGGACGGGAGCAGGAAGACAGAAATGTTTGCGCTCTTAATTGCTCAACACAAAAGCAGCAGCTTTGTAAACAAACGTAAACTCGCTGATATATTTGCATATTCATGCGGTGAAAGTTTTTTTTCCCTCTGAAGGTGATGAGGCTTGAAGTTATTTATTTTCTTTGACAGTGTGCATCTTTCAGAAAGGGGCACCTTTTATTGTTTTGGCTCATTTGTCTCACATGCAGGCACGCGCACACACACACACACACACACACACACACACTAAAACTCCACACTAAGACTTCCAAAGCCATTTAAGTGAGGGCCTCCCATACACACGATTTATTTTTAAGATGATATTTACTATACCCTAAACCTAACCCTCACACAAATCTGACATTATCAGATTTAAAAAAGCAAAATATGATTTGGCCAATATAAGTCTTTCAAAAATCCACGTCAATGTCTTCACAAATCGTTTTTTACTATGTTAACATTTTTGAAAATGTAAATTTTTTTTAAAATGTTACAATTGTTGAAAATGTCTACACAGTAAATTTTCTCAAATGTATTATGAGTATTGAATGTGTTTTCTGTCTGCAGTAAGTGTGTTGGCTGTGTCTGATCCTCAGCTCCTGAGGCTGTAGTGTATGCTTCTGTCCACCAGGGTGTGTTTTAACAGTCTCACGTTCCTTTCAGCTCTAACATGCTGTCAGAGCTACAGTAACGGGCCAAAGGTCACCATCAAATCATCACCTTAGAATATAAGAATTAACCTTTGAATCTGAGACTGAGACGAAACTATAAAAAGACTGTAAATGTTTGTAATTTAAAATTGTACTGTTAATTGTCCTTCCTCAAACACTCCAGCAAGAATTGCCTCACAGATACAAAATTAGTCAGAAATTACCAGATAATTGTTGCTGTTTTTGTCTTGCCTCAATTACTGAAAATCACTGAAAAATTACTTTGGAATTTTTTTTCCAAAATCTGTTTTGAAAGTCATACGACACATAAAATGTCAATTACCACAGAAGATCATTTTAAATGCACTTAATGCATTGCCCATTCATTCATAAATGTATGTATATATTTATGAATAAATAATGACATTTAACAGCAAATGCATGGAATTATGGGTAAGGTTCAAAGGTAATCGCAATCTCTGGTTTGGATGTAACATCACCTCCTCCTCCTCACATCTATTTCACCTCGCATCCTTTTGTGTACAGTCACACACACACACACACACACACACACACACACACACACACACACACACACACACAAAGCATTACTTTTATAAGACAAACGCACACAAATGAGGCACTCTGGTTCAGACCCAGCACAGACTCATAGTAAAACAGCCCAGATTCACAAAAATACACAGTTTCTTGGAATGAAGCCAACTACTAGTGAGGTTTGTTTGGAAAGCTTTCAGTTAAAAAGCCACTTTTTTGGCAGGAGTGGGGGTGGTAGAGCCACAGCAGCAGGTCAGAACTGCTAAAATAAATAATGGTTTAGGGAGAGAGGGCCATTCCTGTAATTATATCTGTCAGCTGACACCCAGCCACCCCGACTGCTCCCTCTCTCTCTTTCTCTCTCATTCTTTGACTTTCTATTTATCAGCTTTCTTTTACTCTCCCTGCCACATATCCTTCATAATTTGTTTTTTTTTCTCTGTGTGACACATGGAAGTGAATAATAATAACTACAGAAGATTTGGACAGAGTTCACATGGGTCTTTAATCTACTAACTCACTAAGAACACTTTAAACATGTATTGCGTGAAACGCCCTTTGTTTTGTACAGTAAACATGCAGGTAGTTCTTTTTGTGAAGTAAACAGCTCTCACAGTTTTCATGCACACCTTGCTCTACTGTAAATTTTACAATAAAAACTCATTAAAAATGACCTTTTCTATATTCTCCTCACAGTCATCATAAATGACTAGGTGGTAGTAAAATCAGACTAGGTCTGATCTGATCAAAGTGGATACTTCACCTGAAGAGTTTGGAAACCACCGTAAAAACATTCAGACAAAAAAAACACTTGGAGGACATGCAGAGTTGCTTTGAAAGACAAACTTAGAAAGCAGGATGAAAGACTATATAATTGGATACAGTAGATGGAAAAGAATGGATCTTGATGGATACCTACAACACTGAAGAGAAAGACAGATGGGGAGGAATCATAAGTACAGACTCCGACGCTTCCTGTTAAAGGCGATTAGCGCTGCAGTCAGGGGGCTCCTCCTGCCTGCACAACCAGCCAGCGCAGGTGAGAGCAGTCATGCATGCCCACTCCTTTCCCTCCTAGTCCATTTGTGGTAGGGTGCCCAGTGAGACAGGGTGGTGGGGGCCAAGATTAAACGGCAGGAAGACTTTGGAGTCTTATCGCTGTTTATTCTTAGATTTCAAAACATGGAAAGGGGGGTTGGCGAAGGCAAATCCCTGCCGCGTTCGTTCCCCTCAGGGTCTCGCTCCTGCTTTCCTCTGCCTGCCAATCATTTCTCTGCCCACGGGGCCAAACGCAGGCCCTTCCAAAGGGGAAGCATTAGCAACACCACTTTGGCTCAGCTTGGCAGATTTGTTTATTCCTGTCTGATGAAAACTGATGCATTTTAATATGATCATTTTTGGAGGCTATCCACTCGATAAAAAGTTCTTTTAAAAGTTATTTACACTATTTGAGCTTGTTTTGTCATCATTTTCCTGAAGCAAGTTTTTGATAGACACTGTGTTGACCTACAGAGATCACAGAGAGTGATTAGAGTGATATGTGTGTGTGTGTTTGTAATGACGATACACAGTGTTGTTCAGGGAAATCAAAGCCAGGTGGCAGGTCCTTTGTGAGAGTGATGGTTTGTTTTGCAAGGCTGCACTCACAGATTAGCTAGCTGAGTGTGGAACCAATGTGGCCAAGAATCTTTTCCCCTCTGGATCATCTTCATCAATGCCCATCTCTCAGTTATTTCATTCAGCCCTGCATCTCACACCAAATCCATTTTACTTGTAAAAATGAGCTGAGATGGACTTCTGTAGTGAAGCCAGTTTTATTGGCTTCCTTTTTTGGGGGTCCAAAGGTCTGAGACCACTGTGCTTCTATTTTGCATTTTTGCAATTTAATACAGTTTTTAAATTACATTCTGTATCATTACCATAATGATTTGTGTGAAAGGTATACATGAATTTACATGAATTTAAGTATTTTGTGTTATTTGGTAGGTTCTACTTTTGCTTTAATGATTATTTTCAGTAAAAACAAGCAAATCTGACTTTCTGTAGGACCATGAGTAGTCTATAAATACTAGATTTTCAATACAGACTTAGACATTTGAACCACACTGTATATCCAGCCATTCTCAAATTAAACATGTTTAAGCTGAATGTCTCAGAGAGAGTGTGAGATGATGATTCGGTACCTTGGTTCAGGTACCATATATGAATCAGAGCCCTGAAGGCCTCCAGTCTGCACAAAGAGAACATCCCTCCTTTGCAAGAGTCTCCTTTATCTTCCCAGCCGCAGGTATACTGCACCAGGAGGGCACAAGCTCTAAATTGTGTTTGTTTACTGTTGTAACTGGATGAGAGCATCAGCTTAACATAGATGAAGACCTGCCGTGAAGTTCCCTCTCAGCCTGAGAGCAGGCCTCCCGTGGCCCCTCCTCTTCTCCAGGCCTAGCTTCCAAAAATAGCAACATGGTGGAATGGACTTTGACCCCCTCACCTTACCGTGTTAGTCATGGTTATGGTGCTGATGCATTTTTCCCCCTTCAAAGGTTTGCTAATGCTTCCCCTAGGAACAGACTCAAACTGTGCAGACTGTCCTCTCTCACATTTTTCTCTCTCTTACTTGCTGTCTTTCTCCTTCGTTCTCCCTTTTCCTCTCTGTTGCTGCCAGGGGGCAGAGAAATAATTCAAACTCAATGCATATTGCAAGCGTATTGGTCAGTGCTGCAGCCAGCGAGTAATGACACATTAGTTTAGTGAAGTGATCCGGCTGCCTCACTCCATAATAAATAGCTTGGGCCCAAAACAAACTTCGCCTGGGTCTGATGCGCGTGCCTTCAGAGCACACAGTGCTTTAAAGAAATTTTCGACATGCAAAGATAACACAAAGAAGAAGAAGGGGAGCAGAAGAAAGAGTAATAGCATCCCTTTAGGTAACAGAATGATTTCTGCATTATTTAATATTTAATCACTGTGCCTTCCAACATTAAGATTTCTTTTTGCATATTCTATATAAAATATATAATTAATGTCTAAGAAGCACATAAAAGAAAACAAAATTCTCACCAGTACTGGAAAAATCATTTGTTGTTGTGGAGAACAAATTAATGCAGTGATAAAAGAAGATGCTGGGGCTGTTTTTCTTCTTTTTTGCCTTTATCATCTATCTTCAGATCCTAGATTCTTTTGTTCCACGGTTGGTGAGGTTGTTGGTCATTTTGTAGTGTTTTTTCCTCAAGGCAAACCTTTACTTCAAGTGCATCCCCAAATCTGTATTTGATTTTCACATAATTCAAAATCTCATTAACAAGTGTTTTTATAACCCTTGACACCACCATCAATTTGCAGTGGAATATTGTTTGTGTGGAATATTACGTTAACATCTTTGGTTATACTGGTGATTCTACAAAGGTTAAAGTCATATGACATTTTTTGGGCTTTGTGATGTTGTCACATGACGCATGTGAAACAGCCTCAAATGCTTCAAACAAAACTTTGAATATCTTTTAGTGATTAGATGCCGCTGACCTTGTTACCTTGGCAAATGCAGTGATTATGGCAGTTGTGGGCAGTTGTGGCCTACTGGTAATGAGTCAGGTTTGTGATCAGAAGGCTGTTGGTTTGATTCCAGCACTGGCAGGTAGCAACTAAAGTGCCCTTGAGCAAGGCGGCACCTAACCCCCAATTGCTCCCTGGGTGCAGTAGTGTGTTACCCACTGCTCTGGGTGTGTTTACTCCTTACCAGTGATGGGTTAAATGCAGAGGTCACATTTCAGGTATGGGTTACTATATCTGACAAACATGTGACTTTCGCATTATTTTATCCTCAAAAGCACTTATTGTATCAACCCAGCACCTTGTAAATGACACACAGGAACTGAAAGGAAACCCTGTGCACCCTTATACCTGGAAGGTCCATAAAGTCAGCCAATCATATCAAAGTTTGTCCAAAAACTGGATGCTTTAAACATTCCCAAAACAATATATATAAATTAAAACTTTTTAATGTTTTGGTTATTTAATGGAAATGTTATGGAAACATTCTTACAACCTAAAATTGTTAGCTGGGCAGTTGACAGACTGTGGTCTAAAATCCACTCAGTTTAAGTTGGTGTGTATCAGCGCTGTACTCTGCAACCCCAGTGATTCAGCGAACAGAGGCTGTATTCGCTAATCGCCCAATAAAGATTAATCTCCCTCCCTCACCTCTCTCCTGTTATGTTGCCACAGCCGCTGAGCTAAAATTTTAATAGGTTTTTTAGCATAGCTCCATATTCCTTTCAGCGTGGGTCACTAATGACCAGCTGTGAGCGCAGTGCACTGACCCCCCTGAGCAGACTGGGCTGCTTGGCCTCATTCTCAATATGCTGGCCCTCCAATTATCCTTAGCATGCCCCCTGGTGTAGGCCAGCCGCCCTTCCACTACCACTGCCAGACACTGCCGCATGCTGCAGCAGAAAAATCTGCATCTGATAAGAATGCATGTTCATTTTGCTTCACATGCGGTGTGTTTGCAGCCGCCCTACCTGTGTGGAACAATGTGTTCTCTATATCATTTAATAATTACTGCCATCAGTCCATATGGAACATTTATGGTCTCTTTTGTATATGTCAACATGTGAACACATAATTAATTCAGTCACTATATGGAGTTAATCACAGACATGTTATAATTTTTTTTTTTTGCTTTATAAAAGACACAATTGTATATTTGTTAGCTGGGGAATTTATATGGATCTGTCATTGTCAAGAACTATGTGATGTACTAGGGTACAACATTTGCATCAGATGGTAATAACATGATACTTTACAAGGTTGTTATAGTTACTAAAACTATTAAAACATTTGTGTTTATGTTTTATTTTAATATTTTTAGATTATATTTTTAATATTTTATTATTTAAAACATATTCAAACAACTATTCAAACATAAAACTCAACCAAAATTAAAGTTAGAAATGTCACCTTAAAATAAAATAAAATACAAAAAAGCTGAGGCACTAAAATTATTAAATGAAAATAAATAAAAATTAAACTAAAACAGAAATTATAAATAAACTTACATAGCATTATTAAAAATAAATACAACTACAAAAGCACATAGCAAAATTACTAAATTCACTATAATTAAAATAAAAACTACAAATAAATTACTACAATAAAACTTAAAAACAAAACTACTGTGGTACTTTGATATATACCATGGTACTGAAATTCATGGTGCAAGTGCAAACAACCTTGGTAGTAGCATGATACCTTGTCCAAAAGTCCATGGTAACACCCTGCCCATAATTACAGTTCACAGTCTGAGACAGCTCCCTCTGTCTGTGCTGGTCTAATTCACGGTCACTACACCTGACAGTCTTCCCCATTTTTATCCTCTTTTTGAACCTCAGAGGAACACGAGCTCATAGCAGACAGCAGGGACTTTTTCCAACTTTGACATGGCAAATGCATTTCTAAGCCTTTCTTTAAGTACACCCTTATCAATATGAATGCTAAGCTGTGACTGCTCTGAACCTCTGCTCTTTAGAAACGGGCCCACACTGATGCTGCCAGATGCAAATTTGACCAAAACAGGCACCTGATAATACTACTGACATTTGGGGCTTGCAGATGCACTGGCTATATGAAAGGGAAAGGTATGAACGCATGCATTTACAGATATATTCATACAGAGCACATAACACCCTATACCACTATAACAGGAACGTAATGTGAAGGGAAATCTGTGAAGCTTATGCCTCACAAAATCATATCCCCTATGGACCCCAAAATGATTCTATTGGCTGAAAGAGTTTTAAAATGGAACCCTCCCTTAACCACATAATATAGCAGAATATAGAGTGAATATAATAATCTAAGTAGTTAATCTCATCACCTGGATCACTCAGTGTCGATACATTAAAAGCTTTTAGTCCAGTCTATAATGACCAGTTTTGGCTACATAGTGTTAATTGTGTCAGGGATTAAATTGTGTCATAAATTAAACTCAAGACTTAAGTCAATGCTGTAATATTAGTTGTTATAAAGAGAAAAGTATAAAAAGGACAGGTGAAGAAAAATATTGCCTGATTAAAAAATGTGTGAGACAGAAATAACATTATACATAAAATCTATGGGAAAAAACTCTGAACTAATGAACTATAGACTTCTTTAACCTCATAACTCCTCCTAAATGAACTTTGAAACAGCTTCTTATAAAGGGACTCCTGATCCAGTTTGACCAGCCATGTGCTGCAGTTTGTAATTAGTGCAGCTGTTTCACTCAAAAGAAAGAGAGAGACGCTCGAGGACCATGAGAAAGAGTGATGGAACAATAGTGAAAGAAATTGAGAAAAAAGCGACAGATACAGGCATAATCTCACCAATCTGACATTGACCCTTTTCATCAAAGGCTGATTAAAACTTTTAAAAATGCTGTTTGCCCTTAGAAGATGATAACCTCTACAACACGAGACATAAAAGAATAATAGCATCTATAAAAAGCGACAAAGAAATTCTTGCCTGAACTAGAAAAACCCAATTGGAACATTTTAGAAAATTAATGAAATTTTAGATCAAATGAATAATGAATCAAGAGAAAATGAATAATAAATGAGAAAAAGTGCTCTTACTATCAAGCAGTACTAAAGGAACATGTAATCCTACAACAAGCTTAAAGAAACAGGGTCAAGTTTAAGCCAGTGTAGTGGTGTGCAAACAAAGGTTTCTGTTCCACTCTGCTTTGAAGATAATTGAAACAACTACATTTGTAAAGACTCCAGTCCAGCTACCCACCACACAGGCCAGTTTTACTTGTTGTTTTTAATGTTTGCCAACAATGAGATGTGTGCAATTCTGCTCTTTTTTGCCAAAAGAATCACATCAAATGCATACATGCGCTCACATGCCTTGGTACTTAATGAAGTTTTTTAAACGCTCCATTAAAAATGAAACTAGAGAAAACATGTAAAGCGTTTCATGTTGTGGAAAGTCGGCCCATTAAAAGTTGGGTCTTCTTGAAAGGAACCATTAACTGAACTTGTTTATTCATCTTTGTTGCACAACACCAATCCAACACTTAAAATGACCAAAATAAAGAATAATCACATAATTATCTTTATCTGTCTCAACACGTTCCCATTCCAAAAGCTACATTATTGCTGCAGAATATTAATAATAATTTCAATTATTAATATTTTAATTACACAAATGAATTAAACATGAGAGAAGTAAGCAGAAATAAGGCTGGAGATGCTCGCCTCAATATTCGATAGAATCATCAAGTTTAGGCCGTGGGAGAGATGCAGAGCTTTCTGAAGTTCTCATCACTGCAATATGAGATTGTTCATAACAACCACTGAGTGAGTCTGAGTGTATTATTGTTGTGTGGGGCAATGATACACAGATCAATCTCTGTTATCATAACAGCAATATTTAGAACTCTGGCAGACATGGCTCAGATATTGCCCGCCTGTTATCTGCTTTTGCCTGAGGGACAAAGAGTTTTATTGAGGCCAATAAACATGATTCTTTCAGGGTGGGGTGGCTGCTGGCTGGTGGTCTTTTTGGAGGATGTTAAATGGCTCATTGGCACAGCGCTGTTGACGTGTAAAATGACAGTACAGCGTGTCTGAGGGCGAAAGGTCATCAGTCAGTATAAACAAATCACACGCTAATCAAGGGCCACTCACTCACAGTGCGGACGGAGAGTCTGTTTGAGTTTTAGTGGAAACCTGCTGAGACAACGTGTGGTGAAGAGTGTGTTTAATGTGGTAACAGTGCACCAAACACAATGCTGAGGCTGTTTAACTTTTACTGTCTGCATAATACAAAGGTATTTACACAGTGAATCCAACACGTCCAGTGTGAGATACTGGAGCCTGTACGATCTTTAAAGAAAGTGATATCCCAGCTAACAGGGAACGTTCTCAGAACATTGGCTAACGTTTTCTAAAAGTTTTCTCAACATTATCAAAAACGTTCTTGCAGTAGTTAGACATTTTTGAACATTATATATCATATGCCAAAAATGTTATTCTTAAATTGTTAGTGGATAGTTTTAAAACTATTACAGAAAAAAATTGGTTTGAGTAATGTTTTTTTAACAAAGCAATAATGTTTTGAAGATTGAAGATCTGTTTAACAGATTGTTTTGAAATCTATAGAGCTTATAAAAATTTTTTTAACCTTTTTGCTACTTAATGGAAATGTTAAGGAAACGTTCCTACAACCTATAAGTATAATTTTGACTGTCTAGATCTAGTTTTTGAGTGTGTTACACAATACCAAATAATGTGGAAAATGCAAAAAACTGAAAGACAGTTGATAAGGGAAACCTGACTGGCAGACTGCAGGCCTGGTGCTGTCGGGACTGTGGCAGATAATGAATAAATTGTCGGAGTGCCTGGGATACTTTCCAATATGACCTTCAGCACAGGTTTAGATTTCTGCCATGTGTGAAGTCAACCACCAGTTCTCTGAATGAGATCATCTACTGCATTCTGAAAATGAACAGTTTAAACAGTTAAAATTGTAGCTGACTTTGGCTGAAAGCTGTAATGAAGTTCTGTTCCCCTCAACTTTGATATCTTGGCAAACCTGAGCACAGTTTGAGACACAGATCTCTTCTAAAAAGCAGACAGATGAGAGAGGACAAACTCCTTTAAATGGGTATTTTGTTCTGTCAGGTCTTGAACTTTAGTGTATATTTCACAAATAAGATCATACATCAGTGTGAAAGGTGGGAAATAATAATAATCATCCAAAATCTAAAACATAATCATCTCTAAAATATTTATATTTTCTCAATGTTTATGCATATTAACTACTTTGGTTAAGGTTAAATATTTTTCTTTCATATATGGGAATTTATTTCTTAATTTTATAAATGTTGACCATTTAATTGTAATGTTTGTTTTAATTGTAAAACCATACAAATCAGAGTTTAAATGTATTTAATAAACTAAGTTTAATGGGCAATGGTTTTTAAAGGTTAAGCCCACATCCCTTTTCTAACTAATAATTTGCTTTGCTTTCTAATTTAGGCCGTTTTATATCCTCTTTCATACAGAATGCATACAGTAGATACTGTCATATGTTAGCAGATAACATTATATACACTTTAACACACAGCTCTCACTCACTTAGCCATGGAGCAGCCAGACCTGTCCTGGGCATCTGGGAAACTCACACCCTATAGGACTGTTAAAAGCAGATAATTGGAAACAGGAGGAAGTCGTCCTTACAACAGGCATCTACCGATGTACAGCTTTAAAGCACAAAAGTGCTTTAATAATTAATGTAGTTCTCTTCCCTGTTCGACACTCTGTCTTTGATATAAGGTTACTGTGCTCGGGGTCCTGCTGAAGGACTAGGCTAAGCAGTCGAACCTTTTCGAGTCCTTCTTCTTTTTCTCTCTCTTGCCCAAACATGCACCCTGCCCCGCGTCTTTTCAGGAGTGAAAGCAATCAAGCAAAGAAACCGCCGTCTCCTTTTGGCACCATCAGCACATTTTCATTTTTTTAGCCATTTAATTGGCCTTGCTTATCCAATTATCCCTGAGGTTACTCATCTTTTTCTGTAAATTTCTGAGGAAAAAGTGTAAATCGAACTGTGTTTAAGTGTAGGGTCACTAGCGAGTAATAGCATGGCCATCATTAGCAGAGAGTGTTCGGGATGGGCTGAGTATATGCGTATAATGCTTCCTTCAGTGGGAGGCTCAGGTTGAAGAATGAGAGAAAATAATTATTTCTTGCATCCACTTTTAAAAATGGGTTTATCAAGGTCACAGAAGTAGAGATTAGGGTAATTCTTTGGGGTGGTTCTGCTGTCAATGCTAAATGCCTGCTAGTTTGTTTGGAGTTGAATTTAAGGCCGTTGGACTGTTTATTTTCCCTTTAACAGTAGGCTCCATGAATACATAAAAGAAGGTTCTGTAGTCAACATCCTTCTACTGTTGCTGTTTACTAAAACCATGGGTAAAATAAAATAAAATTAAACACAGGTTTGATATGTGTGAGTATTAAAAACTCCATGGAATCGCTTGAAGAGTTGTCTTTTCCTGTGTTTTTTTTTTTACAGAATGTATAGATATGTATAAATAACCAATGTAGTACAAGCATAAAATATGTTCTTGGACTTTCTCATACTAGACAGAATTTGACTGGACAAAACACTATTTTAAGTTTAATTGTCAATACCTATTAAAACCAGAGAGACAGAGACTGGCCCCAGAGAGAGACTACAAATTCTAAATATTAATTATAAACATTACTTTTGTCAAAAGGATGCGTGACATTCATTCTTGAACTGCATTTTGCTAAAGCTTTTGGTGACATGGCTAATTTCTGCAGAAATGACGTGTGTCAGCGTTTTAAATACTCAAATGATTACTTTCTCTGCAGTTGGTAGAACTGCAGCTTTGAGTATGATTACACAGAGCTTGATACATTTGTGTTTCACTTTCTTGTGAATGCACAAGGCATTCTGGGAAGAATTCTGAGTGGTGCTGCCATACTGTGCTGTATTTGTCTTTCTGTGGGCTGTGTTGTATGCAGGTCCATGCACAGCACTCTGTCAGTCAAGGTAGGGATCAGCTGTGGCCTGGCATGGGAGTATTAGCCCCCTGTGGTGTACTTTCTCTGCACCCCCTCCCCATCCAGCCCCACTTCCACCCTGAGCTCTTCCTGGAGCGTGGCCGTGCTCCTACCTGTCTGCTTAATCTGGGATTTTCTCAAGATAATGCTGTTATTTCTGGCCAGTAGTAGGATTCCCACAAGAAAGACCAAGTTCAGCCCTTTTTTCCCTTCTGCCTAAATGTCATTCTATTGTGTTGAGATATACAAGGGATTTTCTGGTGAGCGGAGCATGAGCAGAATTTTGACAGCATTTTAATATCCATTACGACCATCGTAAGACATCTCTGTTCTTTAAAACTCAATGGGACGAGTCAAAGTAGTCAAAAAAGGCCCTGTTAAGTCTTATATAGTGTGACAGATGATGGATATAGTGTTCAGTAACGCAAAGCAGAGGATTTCAGTCATTAAAATGTGCAAAAATATGTGCACACATGTTGACTAACCACAGTCCAACGTTCTATGAAACGTATAGGCAGTTTTCAACACTGTGGATTAGGATAGCTGTCTTTGTGTGCATGCTGGATTAGAGGTATATACTAGATTAGGGACCATGGATTTAATTAGGGTTGTTAAGGAAATCCCTCAGGAACCTTTAAAAGTAGGGTAGGAAATTTCGGAGAGGCTAGCAAAAGCAATCTATCTATGAAAGCATAAGATCCCACCCTCCTCTCAGAGCGCTCTCCAAAGCCACACTTCCTCCAACACATGAATGCATACATAATTTGACAGACAAGTAGGCCATCCTATCATTGGACAAACATTTTATGGTCCTGCGCCTTCCCCAGAAGGAATATTTATATAAACTATATTTAGACCACTTGTGTGATTGCTATCAGGATGCAAAGAGACTTTTAACAGCAGTCTCTGGAAAGAATCATCTACCCTGCCTTTAACTGTAGCATAAGTTGTGCTTCACCCATGCAGACGCTTGATTAGAGGAGAGCCTTTCCATGACCAGACCAGTTAGTGAGATATTGCTTGCCATTCTCAACTTTAAGGTTCAGACATTAGGTTTCGCTGTGTTCATTAAACCACTCAATCTACAGAACTGTATCTAAGTTTTAACGCTCGCTTACTGTGAAAAATGTCTTCATTAAACTGTCTGTTTTACATGACAACAACCCGCTAGTACAATGCAACAGTACTTCTCTCCAATAACTGGATGTGGAATTAATTTTTAATCAATGTTTATGGCTCTCTAGCTTTACTGAAGTAGGCCAATAAATGAGGATAAGAGCAGGCCTGCGTGTGCACCCGGTTGCGTGTGTGCGGGTCCTTCAGTAATAAGGCTGCTGTTTCTTTATGAATGGAATCTTCTCTTTCATGTTTGTTGGAATGCCACATGGCTGGCCACAAAACAGAGCCCTCAAATCTTTTAAATAAACACTAAGATTACAGTTCTGCTGTAGCCTTTGAAATTGTTTTGGAATGCAAATCGAGTCTGGCTGTGGTTACCTGCCTTAATAGGCTACAGTTTTGGCCAGCTGATTATGCAAAATTTTATACACCTCCATTTGAAAACATCAATTGGTTAAATCAAAGTAGGAATGTCAGGAAAGCCAAACAGGTAACCACATAATGACAGCCAAAAGCCTTTCAGAGACAGACTACAGCGAAGCTGTAAAATAGAGGAAAATGAGCAGAGAGCAGAATGGAAGTGTACGATGTTACCACTGAAACGCTAATTGCTACACAAAAGCCATCTATAATCAAAGGTTTTGCATTAAATCAGATTCATACAGCTTTGACTGTGTCAATGTATACTTACAAATCATAGACAACCGTTGTACATATCCATACATATTTAGAATTACAATGGAAACCAGCTGATTCAGGCTAATCGTAAATTACAAACTAGACTCCAGTGGTGGCTGTTTCTTCCCCCTAACATTCACAAATTTTGGTCTGTGTCCAGTCTCTGGGTTTGTAATTTGTGATTAATGCAGTGGGTAGGCCCTTCGTAATCTCAGGCCAGATTTAAGGCGATATTTGAAGGCAATTCATGGTCATGAAGAGCCAATTTTCTCCAGATGTTTACAAGAAATAAAAGGAAAGGAAAAACAGATTTACATGTGAACCTCTGGCCCAATGTGCTAAAATTGTACAAAGAATAAATGAAAACTAACTAGCAGCAGTTGGGGAAAGATCCTGGATGTTTACACTCACAGCTTTTTACAGATGGACTGTTAGCCACAGTGTGTGAGTAAACGCAGATCACGGCATGCAATAATGAGCTTTACTTTGTGCTCTGTAGAACTTTATACTCAGTATAACCACACTTATTTAGCATTTATTGAGAGGAAAGAAAAAGGAAAGAAACTATTTTAATTAGACAGACAGACATAAAGATAGATACATTTATATAAATAGATTATATTTATTTGAAAGCAATATTAGACTGTTTTAAAAACAAAAAATCAAAAATGTAATTTCAACACATGCCAACTGCTCATTGCATACGAGCGACAGATTGTTCCAAACCAATTACAGCTCCTTTTGTTTAGCTCAAGTTAAACACACAGTCCTTCAAAGAAAGCAAGCGTCTTTTGATTCCTTTGAGCTCTGACGGAGGTGGCTGCAGAGACAGCTCTCTGCACAAAGAGAGGTGCAGTAACAATGCGCCATGCTCTGCCCAGATGGCTCAGAGGCACTGTGACCTTGTTAGCACCTGCTCTGCGGGCCCATTGTCTGGGCATGGCCATGGGCACAGAGACAGGCACGCACCACAGACTCTGCTCCTCCCAAAACTCCATCAACTCTAATGAAGCAGCAGCACTCTGCCCATCACCCTCAGCCCCTCACATTACCCATCAGGACAGCCCCTCCCGAAACACAGCCAAACGGCACAGACATGATTCAAAATGAATCAACCATCTCCGGGCCCCTGAAATGTCATTATAATTAGGTATGTAAATCTTCTTATCATCCCCCAGTGCCATGTATTAGAACGACTGCTATAAGCCCTAAGGTTGCCCTAAAAATATTCAATTAATAAATGAGTGGGTTTTGATGAACTTTGATTGTTTTGGGCTGTCTTCCAAGTTTACCTTATCAGGAAATGTCACCTTGATCCAGGCCTCAGTGGTCTGCTAAATGGTGTCACAACATCCGCCCCCATCTTCTCTATTTCTGTTTTTAAGAGCACTTTGTGTCTTTGGGTCTGCAGCATGACGGTCGGACTGTCATACTTTTTACACCACATTCACTGTAGCTCCACAACACACATACGTTTCTTTTGGCGAAATGTGGTAAACCAATCCAATTTTATTCAAAACTCAAATCCAACCAGGTTGGCTATGATGGAATGTCATCTTTTTACCAGTTAAAGATGGATTTAGTCAGCCATTATCCTCCCTGTGGCTACCCTTGCACACACATATACATATACATATATATATATGTTCCTAAAACTTTAAAAAAACTTTAAAAATACTAGTTACTTACTGGTAACATTACAGAAACGTTCTTATAGCCTAAACTGTTACAGAAATGCGGGTATGTGCACACATTCATGTACAGACACATGCTAACTGTACAAAAAAAGAACTCAAAAAAGAACTCAAAAAAGAAGCTACCCCTTTAAGGGTGCCAGCTAGAAAAAAATAAAACAAGAATCAGCTGCTAAGAAACTAACAAATAAAAGCCCAGAGTTGGTGGAGCTAATGCACAAACTTGTTTCTGTCCTCTACGGCTCCATCATTTATTCAGGAGGTAGAGCACAAGACGGCCGACTCGCATTTGCTTGATACTCAATTATACATTAGTGTACATCACTTGGCAATCTGTTCATATCAATTTAATTGGATTTTAATATTGCCTCTGATCTTGTTGTCCAATTAACAGTACTGGCTGGCAATAAAGCAGAACCACACACTCTGTGACACCTTTGATCCCTGCCATATGGAGCTCCTCCATTGATTACCACATTTTCTGAAATTTCACTCTCTCAATATGGCCCGTGATGAATGAAAAAATGCACATCCCTGACGTGATAAAAATTTCACTTCCACTTGCAACTTCATTTATTTTGTTGACATCCAGCTCTGATTAAAACAATAAAACGAGAGCCATGTCCTGAATATGGTATGCAAATAAAGCCCTGGGCAGGCATCCTGTGATGCCAGGGGGACTGTTGCAGTCACTGGCTTGGCATCGTCTCAAGAATTTTCTTAAAGTGACAAAACCTTATTTCCCTCTGTCTTTGGTTCAGAGAGATGCTTCCCCTGTAATGGCTGTCACAACATTCTGATGCTTGTGGGGCAGAGATAAACAGCAGTTCCTCTTCATAAGGGAAAAAACACTCACATAAGGGCTCACATGATTTCAGTACAGCGTAACACCAAAAGAGGAAACTGTGAGAAATAGTTCCAGTAGCAACTGTTTATTCTGTACTCAGATTACCATGGAAAGACAGCTGCCATAATACGAGAGCAGTTGTGGCAGATTTCACACATCTCCTTACAGGCTTGGGGGCAAGTGAGGGGCAAAAATGAGTGTGTGACAGACACATGTGGGAGTGCAATCAGAGGAGGGAAGCAGAATACTGACCCACTTTGGGTTAAAAGCTCACTGGAGTCACAAAGAAAAGATTTGCCCCCCTCTTTCCTCATTGCCTGTCCTGTCCACTGAGATGTCCATTCCTGCATGTGTCCATCTCAGCACTCCTTCTAAAATAAGCCATTTTCTATCCTGATCTGCACCACACAAAGGTATTACATTTCACAAACATCAAACATTCTTCTCTGTGGTTCTTCAAAAAATAAATGAATACAAAATAAATACATAAATAACCAGATTCTGGACTTGTGGTTGTTGTTTGTTCCCTTTAGCTATATTACAGGAATTAAAATGTATTGTATATTACACATTATAATTGCCTTATAATTGTCACTCCTGCCACGATAAAGACTAGACTGACAGTATTTTCTTCTTCTTTGCCTCCTCTTTTTCTCTCCAGTCTCTCTCCTATGCAAATAAAAAGCACTGTTGAGTAGTGGCCTATTAGAATAATTAATTGTTCAATCAAGTGGCCTTTTCTGTAGGAATTACTCTAGCGGATGCTGTAAGACAACCATTAAGTCAGCAAGTGACGCCTTTAGTTTTGTGCTGAGTTAAGACATTTACACACTTTATTTATTCATTTAATTTATAGACTGCGGTTCAGAAATGTAAACATTAAAAAATTATTACTTAAGGACTGTATATAGAGTGGACAAATTCATTACACGTACAATGTAATGCAAAAAAAAAAAAAAAAAACAGACAGGGGAAAAGTAATGATGGTCTAGTACTGGCCTGTGTGCCCTCGGTTCAGAATAAAGCATAGCCTGTTGCAATCTGTTACATATGTCATAAATGATTTCTTGACCATTAGCACTTTTTCTGCATCACAGCTATTCCTAGGGCATATTAAATCAGCAAGGGGTGTGTGTTGGGGGGGCCATGGACATCTGCGCCTGCCAGATAATTCAGTTAATTTTTATTCCCTTGAACCTGGAGGTGTTAATTTGGAAGCAAGGCAGCCGGGTCTGAAGAATGCCAATACGTCATTTGAATGATTAATGCAGCTGGGGGAATTAGGGGCCTTTGTTTACTCTTTCATTCTGATATGGCAAAGCAAAAAGGTGAGGTCCACGGCACTCAGAGTTAAAGACAATTTCTGTGGGCATCCTGGACCTGGTCTGTGAAGTGAATGTGTGTGTGATACACAGAAAGCCTGGCTGTAATACTGGCATATAGAGAGATGATGGGCAGAAAAAAACACCACCAGATTTCTCTTCTGTGACATTCGCTGTGTATTGGTCAAAACATTCAAATGCTACACACAGATACACACTCCCAACAGGAAACAGCAGTAACGTTAGAGCTTTTTTCAACATTATATACATCAAAAATGTTATTCTTAAGTAGTTAGTGGAACGTTTTAATAACCAAGCAATAACATTAATACAATGTTTAAAAACTGGCCTGTTTGAAAAATTTTCAAAATAACATTTTTAATGTTTTGTTACGTAATGGAAGCATTCCTACAACCTAAAATTTAGCTTGGCCGTCATGCGCCAAACTTTGAAAGATTATCACAGGGAAATATAGCTAAGGAAAACAAACACAGAGAAGTGAATACAAAGCAAGCAAATCATAGCTTTGACTGAATTATTGATTCATGAGGTACTTCTTGTGAAAGTTTTTAGCTGTAATCAACAGTGTGCTCACAAAGTCGCGTCTTCAAACTATCAGTAAGTATCTAAATAATTTATAACAAAAAGGGGCCTAAAAAGTAATTTATAGAAGAAATCGTATTGGTGTAGGTTTCTAAGCATTTGAACAAACATTAATACAATTCTGAATATACAGCCAAAAAATTTGAAGGGAAAGATTCATCTTGAAATCTTATTATTGAGAAAGACAAAAAGCTTCTTTTATCCTGTGTAAAATATTATGTAAATGATACCTGTTGTTGACTAATAAAACAGAACATTGCTTTGTATACCCATGGCACTTTCAAGTGATCAACTGCAATTCACACTAAAATAAATCTCTTTTCAGGAATTCGGTTTCATTTATCAGCATAATTAAATTAAAAAGAATGGTTTCAGCAGGGAACAAATGGCACCGTATTGAAGTGTTGCGCAAAAAAGTCCCCTCACAGTCTCTTAGTCATTTGCCAGGCAGTTAGCAGGCAGGGTGTGCCAGACGTGTCCCTGAGCAGTGAGATTGGCTGAGCTGCCAGCTGCCCTTGCAGGCCCTGCGATGCAGTCGCGCCCAAGGTTAGATGAACTCATCTTCAGAGAGCTGACTGGCATGAGCATGCTCGGCTGGCCAGAGAACAGGCAGGTGTCCCCGTCCCATTCCATCTTCCTCACTTCTCATGCCCAACGAAGTGCAGCAAGCTCTGACGGATATCCTGTCTACTTTTCCTTTGAGCCCCAGTCTCTCTCCCTCACTCTCTCTCTCTCTCTGGCGTCTATGCGTGTGCTTGCTTTCTCTTTCCCAGCTCCATCACTTATTCATGGAACAGGTTCAACTCCAAGCACTGATGTCTGGAAATGACACGTGGACACAGAAGTGACAGTGGGTGGCTGTGAGAGTGGACGGTGTGGATAACAGCAGCCGGGTGATGGAGGTAAAGTCTTGATTCTATTAGAGACGAAGAGGTTAATTATCACAGTTCACAAATGAACGTCTCTGCGTTTAGAATGTATCTAAAAAAAATGTAAGTACTTAGGAAAAAATACATTAAATATTGTGACCTCTTTTTATTTAGTTTGATTAATGTTATAATCAGTTTTCCTCAACGCTTTAAAACTAAACTATATAGGTCATTATAACCTATTATTATAGGTTATAGCTAATTTAGTACATTACAGGGATGCAGTTAATTTAAGAATTCTGTTTTATATGCTGTTCTTTAATAAATTATCTAATAAATCCACCTTTGATGAGGCATATTTTAATAACCAATCCTCCCATCCAGAGTTTAGTAAACACTTATGAAATGTAAAAAAAAATTATTTGCTTGCAATCCAACACTAATATATAATATCATATGTGGTCTTGTTTGATTGTCTTAATGTGGGGAATGCGGGAACTGCTTTATCTTCTTTACTCCTTGCAATCAATATGTAGGACATCTCTTTAAGACTGACACACACATGTACTGTTACACACTGACTTCAGCTTAGAAACTACAAGATAAACCTATGAAATGTACAAAACATCATGCAAAATCCATTAAACAGTTTAGAATGAACACAACTTAATTTATTTTCTCTATATGTAAAGCCCTGAAAATGCACTACTAAAATACTTTTTTTAATTAAGTTTGTTCTTTTTTTAATGAGATGATGACTCTCTTAAAAAATATAACTGTTGTCAAAGCACATTTGAATAAGATGCTGTAAATCCTTAATGAAATATATACTGTATTAGTGAGTGTCTCAGAGGAATTTTACATGGTGCTAAATCACTCTATAAATAGATCACAAACCAATTAAGCCGTGATGGCTAATCCATGACGGGCCTCTGCATGCACCGCTTTTTTCCCAGTCTTCTGTACTCACAGAAAACGAGAATGATGGCTTCCTCATAGCTCGTCTGTCCACATTCATTTCATGCACAAGAGAGAGCACATCTGTGTTTCCCATCCTCACATCTTTAAAGTCCCTCCAGGTGCATTTAAATTAAACGTGGTTCAGGTTTATAAATGTAGAATCCACTGATAATCTGAGGTTTAACATGACCCTAAACCAAGCCAGAATTTAGAGAAGCTCACTAGCCACATCATTGAGATAACATGTGTTCCAAATTCTGACTGTAACGTCTGGAGAGTGAAATTTAATGATTTGAATCATTAACATTTACATAACTGGAGTATCGTCATTGGTGTGGTGAGAGGTGTGTGCGCGTGTTTCCCCATACTCCAGAGAGACCAGGGCATTAGCTGCAAATCCTTCCTGGAGTCAGGGTTTTATCCTTGGCCTAAGAGCTGCCTGATCAATGGTCCTGCTCTTTTGAACAGCAAAACCCTGCTGAACTTTGAAAGCATCTCACTCATCACTCAGCCACCTCGGGCCAAGGCTCACAAAGAGAGAGAGAGAAACAGTACAAAACCAGAAGAATACAAAACACAAGAACCTTCGCTTTTCTTAAATAAAAGAATTTGTCAAACTGATGAAACTCTTTGGACAGAATTCATCATTTCTTTAAAAAGAGAACATTACATGTGAGTTATGTGGAGAGTTAGCCATACTGGGGATTTATAAAACACTCAACAAATATCCCACTGACTGAATAAATGTAAAACTATTCTGTTCAATTATGCTGGTGAGGTGCAGAATGTAACCCCTTGATAATCTCCTGGATTCTGGAATCTACTTTAATGTTGCCTGTAAGTTGCCAAAACTCATCATGGGTGACACACCCCCTCTGCTAAATGTCTGGATCTCCAGACATTTAACAAAAATTTGTTTAAAAAAGTTGTTAAAAAAAGTTGTTAAATATTTCTGTAGAGAGATGTGATTGTTCTCAAGTGGCGATATATTTTGTCAGCAATGTGGTCTTCATGCTAACACTTGTTATATATCATAAAACAGCTGAAAACTCATATGTACATTGATTTTTGCCTGAGGCCTCTGTGTGTGAGCTCAGAGTAAAACTCTCAAAGAACTTTTTTGAGCATGTCACAAGTGAGAAAATTTGGCAACAGGTATAGCCTTTGATATTCAATATCGTTATGACAACCAAAGTTTCTGCTGGTGAAATTACAAAAAATATTAAGAAGAGGGAGAAATGAAAAAAAATGTAAATGCACTTCAAAACTATCAAAACTAGCAAAGCACGCTAACGTTGTTAAACAAGAATAGAAAATAAACGGTAGTAAAATACTTTTATTTTATTTCTAAAGTATTTTTCAAATAAATATTTAAAATATTTACATTTATTATGAATACTTAAAATACGTTAATATTACTTTTTAAAATGTTACTTTTAAAACTACTTTCTTTTATGGCAAGAATTCTTAAATAGAAAAAATCAATTGAACTTAATTCACAGGTCAGCGTGGTATCAGTCTGAAGTCATAAGTTAATTCAGAATACCATCAGTGCCAAAACTCCCTAGAATCCCACTGAGTCTGTTTTACTTGAGTAGAGATCTTTGTTCTGTGGTCAGTTTCCCAGCGCTGCACTTTTCACTACACGTTTGACCTCTTTAGTTGTTCTATATTTATAGCTTTTAACAGCCTCAACAAAGACTGGAGTCAGAGCAAAGCCAGACAATTACTGTCAGAAAGAGCATGCAGGAGAATTCATTGCTGTGAGGCAAGGTGGACAGCACAGAGCTGCGCTCACTTTACATGGCCCTCACAGAGACATGCAGGCTGGTGTGATCTAGCGCATCAGGAGTCTATGAGAAAAAACTAGATAAGGAATGCCAAACAAAGACAGGGGTGAGTTGATTCTTGCAGAAACGAGCGATTTCTTCACAATTTGTGGTCACTGCCTTGGCAGGTAGCCTGATGTAATACAAAGGCTACAAAAGTGAAGTGAACATCCTTAATTCCTGTGGAGGTGATAAAGTGGAATAATAAGGACAGGTTTGACTAATTTTCATTACCTTTCGTGAGCATTTACTACAGAGTACATTATAGATGTATCAGCGGGCGCTGTAGGTGAGCGCTGTACACACAGGGAGAAGCTGAAGTTGTCTCTGGTAGAGCTCTCCATGGTGTCACACTCCACAATAACATTGTAATGTCATTCTGAAATAAAGAAGTTTTGCACATGAGTGGCTTTGCTTTTGTCCTCAGGGTTACTTTATGAAATTAAAATAGAGTGAATGAGACTCCCTTTGAAGGCCAGACAGATAGAGCGAGGGAACGAGAGAGCGAGTGAGTTGGAGAAAGAAGGGGGCTGGGGGCAAGCAATAGGAGCGCAATTAAAATTGCACACACTGGCGAAATCTTTTTCTTTTAAAGCACAAGTCCTAGCCCTCTTTAGGGAGCTCATCAACCTCTTCTCCTTTTGAAGATTTCACAGTACTTTTCTCACTCTGGTTTTAGGCAGACAACGAGGTGCTGGCCGTTCTATTATGGCCTTGTTTGCTCCTTGTAGTCTGAATGGATCATCCATTCAATAAAGTCAAAATTAAAAGTTCTCAGATGTACTGCACTGTTGGCACATGCTGCTGGCATATGCATATTCTTTCAGGACCCCCTGAATGGATAGAAGACTACATCTGCATAGGAGTGAAGGACAGAGATGGAAATACGTAAAAGGGTTCTATTTCTAAACAATGTGAAAAATTAGCCACACTCTTATTGTATTGTAAATGTTTTTTCGATGCTATGCGTCACAAAGTGGGTTATTGGGGAGCTGGTGAGCTAGTTTTGACATTTTATGGTTACATTGCTAGTTTACTTTAAAAGGTTAACAAAATTTTATTTTAAAAGTAAATACCTGCTAAAAGTTATGGGCCAAAAATAATGATGACTCATCCTGCACAGCACAGATTTTTGCCCAATGAAATGCTCTCATGGCTCTGATTTCCTGTTGGCTATTTTAAGAATGTCATTTTCTTCTCCCAAACTTCCAGTTTCAATAGGAAATATTCAACATAGGACATAAAACTACACTCTTCAAGCTATTTCATGGGGTCTTAAATGTGTGGTGGTGTTTTGGAGCCAGGTGTGTTCCAGTATAGCAGGCTAAGCGCATGTAGATGGGGTGGGCAGCATGCAACCGCATCTCTGTGCACTGAGGAACACAGTAATGGGCTGGGATGAATCATCGATCTGACACTTCTAACTGCATTACTGTTTTTTTACATTTCTCTAATGGCAGCTGTTCCAAAGACAATCTGGAATGTTTCCAGTGTCAAATCAGCCATATCCAAAACGTTTCACCTCTTGACGTGCGAGTTCCCTGTGTTCTTTGTGCATGTGTTTGCTGTGAAGTCATGTGTAAGAATCTTCCTGGTGATGCATCAAAATGAACCTGTTTCATGAAAAGAATATATGCATCCTGCATGCTGCATGCTTAATCTTCAATGCTGCACACGCCCCATCCATTACATGCCCGTGTCTTCTGATGGGTTTAGGGCATTGTAACAGAACATTACAGTTTCATAAATGATCATTTATGCAGTCATGTTAAAATCTGGTGACTAAGCTTCATCAACTGAGCATCATCTTCCTTGCGTCTTACCAAGTTAATTACTAGGTCAAAAAAACAATTTGTACCATCCAAGAACAGACCTCATCCCAAACACCTTGCACATTATGCAAAAATGGCAGATGCTGGCAACACCTTCTGAACATGCTGGTGCAAGGCTGAGAAAGATGGATGAATGCAGGGAGGCGTTTAATGCATTAATTTTGTTTATTTGTTTATTTTTGCAACATTTAGAGAGCACAACTCATAGATCACTGCATGAATACAAATTCTAAAGCAGGATTTAAACTCCACATATTAGTTTTTGTGAAAACAAACATCAGATAATGGTGACTGAGTGGAAGGTGAGGTGGTAAAAATAAAAAAGTGAAAGAAACAACAACTAGGAGCATCAAAAGCAAATACTCAAAGAAAGGACAAGAAAAAGAAAAGCACTTTAATGCAGCAAAATCTAAACAAGTTACTCTGTTTCAGCCAGAACAGGGGCTCTGACATAACAAACAACAGATTTAATCCACTGAATGTACAACAGACACACACAATAAGTAAGTGTGTACCTGATTCTATCTGTGGTGCATGTGATGCTTCTCATACACACAGGCTTTAAGGCAGGAGGAGATGACTGTTTGTATGTTGACTTTAGAGACAAATCTGGAGGCAATGAATGGGACAGGCCACTTCTTTCAGCAGTATGTCAACTGGACACATTAACTCATAAAATATCCTCTGTGCGCATGAAAAATGCAGGCTGACTTCAGGAGGAGTATGTTGATTCAAATAAAGTTGCTACAGACGGGGGAAGAGAGAGAGAATGTTGTTAGGTGTGGAAGACAAACAAGAAAGTTGTCCCAGGCCCTGTGATGAGGGGGCTATTAAATGTTATAATTTAACTAAATCTTTATACTGCTAAAATATGAAGGCAGAGTGAACATACTGTATGACCATTATAAAAAGAAATAAGTAAATTTTGTGGTGTGATATAAATTGTTGTTATTGTTTTCATTAGAAACAGTAAAAAATGCCCAAAAAAGTTTGTATTTAATACATGTAGGAAAAATTAAAACATTAAAAAAATGTTGATTGATTAATGAAGATTGTTTATTGAAAATTACTTACGTACATTATATAAAGTTTATATCTTGATCACCGTGAATTTAAGTGGCCATGATAACATGCAGTAGAATATTATGCTTTAAGTAATTAGGATGCAGTCATTTGCCAAACCAACGTTCCTTGCTTATGGACCAGTATAACCCGATAACACGCTCAAGGATTAAAAATGTATGGAATCTCTTCTGTCTAAATGTATCACATAAACTGCTTTAGCTGAGTGAACTGGGAGCTGGATAAAAATATCAAAGCACAACCACAGCTTTCCTTTAACATCATCATCTGAGACAGGCAGCACCTGTGCAGTAAAGTATGCCGAATTCTCTTTCCAACAAATTGGAAAGTGGTTGCACGGCTCCTATTGCGTCTCGCCATTGAGTCATTCCTCAGCAATGCCACATAAAGAAAAATAAGCCTGCGTGTGTGCTTTAATTTTAAAGAGGTGAAAACTGATTCGTTGAACCATTTAGCACTACTCTTAACAATCATCTCCACCCTCAGGACAAAGGTCCTGCCAGTTGCCTTCACACACAGCAATCACCCATGCCAAATCAATGGCCATTGTTACTGCTGGTAACCTTGGGAATAAATCAGGCATTAGCTTCAGAGTAGTTAATTCTACCATTCCTGCCACCCAGTCTTCAAGGTCATTATCTGATTTAGTCCAAATAAAAAGAAAAGCTCTGTGCCTTTCCTCCTGTTGTTTTTCTTTTTGTGTTTTGCTTTTTCTCTGTCTCTCTCTTTCTCTCTCTCTCTTCTGCTTGCAGTTGAATGGCAACCCCTAATCAAGTCTTGACTGAAGACCGATTTTAATCACCCGTCACACAGGGCCTAAATTCCTACAGGCAAATAGCCATGAAAAATTTACCAGCAATTCCTCACCTTGTATTGCACAGCTATTTGTTTTTCTGCTTAAATGTATAAAATAATATATAATTGAGTGGCCAGTGTGCAGAGAGGCATAGAGGAGGTAACCGCAGAGTGAGTCCAAGGTCAGCACTCTATGCCCGAGGACTAGACAATCAATATTATTTAGTCAATAACTTCTTTATTACTCCACTATCACTCCCAGCAAAATGATTTTGGAGTTAAAACACATTTTTGTATAAGCAGTTCATAGAATATTGAGCTGTCATATTAAAGTTTAAACGGTTCTTGCATTGCTCTGCAGATTTTTGGGTTTCTCACCTGCAGTGCCCGTCAGTATAACTGCAACCTTCTTTCCTCGTCCACTTATTAAATCAGGGTCTCTCACAGGGGGCCAATTATACGATGCGGTAAGCACACAAACCTGTGTGGCAGTGTCTGTGGTGACAGTAGATACCCCCACCGTTCCAATGGCGTTTCTGCATTAGGCTTTTACAATGCAATTCCTGCACGCAATAACTGCAGCGTCTTGGGTGAAGGACATTGAGACGCAATAAATATGGATGCAAAACCAAAAATAATATTATAATAGTACATAAAAGACACCACCTTCTTCCCACATCCAGCAGCATACAAGTGAGGCTTTATTGCAGCTTGTAAAAGTGCTTTATCACCTGCCACCGCATGCTCAGAGGAGAGAGGAATGACACACTGCCGCTACACCACGTTGCATTAAGGGCACTTTGCATCTTTTATCTTTAGCTTTTCTTGCCTATCTTAAAAGATTTCGCATATTTTTTTCACTTTAAAATTTACACATTTGTACTTGACCACGTTTACACCTGAATTTGTCTTGGTGGACAGTGGCAAATACATGTATAAATAGGCTATAAAATACACATGTATAAAATCGAAAACCATTCAAACCACATTCAGAGCTTGTTAAAGACGACATGTTGACATATGATGTTGGCATATGTGGTTTATGACATTATTATGACAATAGTTTTTATACTGTACAAACTGTATATTTTATCCCATAACCCTACCACTAAACCCAACCCTCACAGAAAACTTTATGCATTTTTTTAATTAACAGAAATTCACCATTTAGCATGTTTTAAGTGATTTAGTTTATGAGGACACAGGAAGTCCTTTACATTATTATGCATATCATTATTCACATTTGTGTCCTCATAAATCACATATTCAACCCTCCCACACACACGATACCAACATGCATGATACAGACCATGTGAAGCACATCCATTCCACTAAAACATCTACCAACTTTTAAAGCCTCATCTATGAGCTTATATTAATTCAGTATATCTGGAAAAAACAGTGTGATCATGTTTTTCTTCTTGCTGCAAAGAGACATCAAAGTATTGTTCTTGTTTGACCTTTTCTTTACCTGTTCCTGCAGACCATTGCTTTCATTAATTTCAGCAAATGAAATTCTTCCTAAAACTGGCTGAAGGGAACAGAAACAAAGCACAAGCACTGCTCTGAAATTTCAAGAATAAATCAGCAAACTGTACAGAAGTCAGCCATGGCCATGACGGACAGCTCCTCAGTGGGGGCTTCAGGTGATGCGCCTGCCCATTAAAGTGCGCCCAGGTGAGGATTTTACTCAATAGACTAATCCAGGAGGGAGGTGAACAACAATGTTTTCTATTGACAAATGGCTCTGCGGTCAGTAACACTTTGGACTTGACCCAGATAAAAAGAGAAAATCAACCACAATATCACGGATGCTTGCCATGGAAAATTCTTCTCTTAAAGAATGACTTGGGAAAATAACTATATATTTTATTGTTCTTCACAGAGGAATGCTTTTCTTTGGAAGTATTTCTTCTTAAATTGCATTTGGTCAGTTTTGGTCATTTTTCCTTTTCTATTAAATCAATTGCCAGGGTAGAAAACAGGGCTTTCAGTGTGAATTCAACGCTTTGTTTTTCCAGAGGAGTGGAATTTCTGCTTCTCATTTAGTGATAGCGATCAGAGGGTGAACTCCAAAAGCTCAGTGCAATCTCAATAAGTAATAACTCACCCTCCTCTGCCATTTTATAGTTTAAAGGAACAGCACAACACCCATAGGAAAGAAAAAAATCACAGGTGAGATCTCTTTAATATCTCAATTATTTCTCCTAGACAGCAATAAGATTAAATGGAGAGCAAATTCAAAAGTCTCCTGTGTCTCAGATATTTCTCTTGAGAGAAAGACACAGAAATCTCACAAATGTCTCCAATAGAGTTTCGTAAGACATCAAACAATGTCTCAAACTGAGCTCAGATTTGTTAAGTCTGCAAATAAA